>JAHKKF010536768.1:10619-26445 GCA_019740295.1 Labeo calbasu | reverse complement strand
AAATACACAAAGGGGGTTCTTCAGACTACAACACAGTTACTAAGAATCAAACAAATCGCTCTTCATTTGTAAACAGAGTATGTTGCCTCTAAAGGTGTGTTTTGGTGTGTGTTTTCCAGCCTTCTGAAATATCTATATCAGAGCTCCTTTATTCTGCTCAACGTATGGTCCATTTATAAATCATATTGTGAACATCCAAAGTGCAAACTCTCCTGTGCTTCCTGGGCAAGGCAGTTTTTGAAATATGGACTTCACGGCAAGAGAGGGAACGCAGCGCAGCCATAATTCAGTGATTTTATCAGAGACACGGTGTGTATGTCTGTGTGTGCCCTGCATTTTTAATTGGCTTTCTCTACAACTTTGATGTGTTTTTATACGTAGCTCAATAACACGACTGAGAATAGCTGAGCGGATGGTTACATGCATCTAAAAAACAAAATAAAATCCCGTATCAGCCAGTTTATACGCATTCTAATTATGGTATAAAGCTACAGTAGCAAACTTTTTTGTATTTTTCTTATTTTAAGAATTAATTTGGAGAGTATTTTGCACTTAAACAGAACGCCCACTGCAACAAACAGACACAAACGCATAAAATCTTGCATAAATCCACTCCAACTAGACTCAAACAATCTGTTTCTTTAAAGTTCACCTGTCTCTTCTAAGATTTATTGCTAACACTTTACAACTTGTTAAAATGAGTAAATACATTAGGTATCATGAACCTGAGAAAATGTAAACTTTTATTCAGCAAGGACGTTTTAACTCTTTCCCCGCCAGTGTTTTTGAAAAAAGTTTTTGAACGCTTTTATTTAATTGTCATGGCCTCTAGAATATTTCGCTGTATGAAAGGATTAGTTCACTTCCAGAACAAAAGTTTACAGATAATTTACTCATCCCCTTGTCATCCAAGATGTTCATGTCTTTCTTTCTTCAGTCGTAAAGAAATTATGAAAACGTTCCAGGAGTTTTCTCAATATAGTGAACTTCTACGGTGCCTGCAAGTTTGAACTTCCAAAATGCAGTTTAAATGCAGCTTTAAAGGGCTCTAAATGATTCTACCCAAGGAGAAGGGTCTTATCTAGTGAAACAATCGATCATTTTCTTAAATAAATTAATATCTATACACTTTTTAACCTCAAATCCTCAAATGCTCTTCTCGTTTAGCTCTGCAATGTGCATGTGTCCGGTACAAGACAGTTAGAGTACGTCATAAAACTTCCATCTCATTTTCTTCAAAATCGTCCTACATCCTTGACATCCAGCAAAAAATCTGCTTTATTCTAGCGTCAAGCATTTTTTTTTTTTAAATCAACACTTGAATGTAGGCAGGTTTCATAAAAATGCTGAGAAAACTGCATTTTTATCGAAGACTACATCTGGATCATATTTAGTACGATGATCACTTCTATCTACTTCTCAGTCTTTTACCACTTCCCGGATTTCACTCTGTAACATTAGGCAGTTTTTTTTTACTGTTTATTGTTGATAATCGCATTATTTTTTATATGCATCTTCCTCGTCTGCGGTTTTGATCGGGAGACACTGGACTTATTCATAAGACGCATAATAGTGGCATAGAACGTATAACAGTGAGTGTGTCTTGGGCAGAGTGGACTGGGCAGATTGTCTTGCCTCAGAGAGCTTCAGTTCTTTGTTCAAGTCACAAATGGTCAAATCAATGTCCCATGACAGGATCCCTGTTAGAAGCTCATTAAAAGGGATAGTTCACCCAAAAATGAAAATTCTGTCATTAAATACTCACCCTCATGTCGTTCCAAACACGTAAAATAAGATATTTTTGAAATCCCAAGAGCTTTCTAACCCTGCATATACAACTTACATGTTCAAGGTCCAGAAAGGTAGTAAGTACATCATTAAAATAATGTGATTTCAGTGGTTCACCTGTAATTTTATAAAGCTACAAGAATACTTTTGTGCACACAGAAAAGAAAAATAATGACTTTATTCAACAATTTCTTCTCTCCTGTGTCAGTCTTGGTACTCTTGTGAACATGCATCGAAAACTGACATGAAAGAGAGAAAAAACTGTTGAACTGTTTTTTTCTTTGCATGCAAAAAGTATTCTTAAAGCTTCATAACATTGCGGTTGAACCACTGATGTCACATGGACTGTTTTAATGATGTCCTTCCAACCTTTCTGGACCTTGAACATGTCAGTTGTTTCGCTGTCTATGCAGGGCCAGAAAGCTTCTGAATTTCATTAAAAATATCCTAATTTGTGTTCCAAAGATGAATGAAGGTCTTACAGGCTTGGAACCGAAAGGTTGCAGGTTTGAGTCCCAGGTCAGGTCGATGGGGGGAGTGAATAACCAGCGCTCTCTCCACCCTCAATACCATGACTTGAGCAAGGCACTAAACCCCCAACTGCTCCCCGGGCACCGCAGCGATAGCAATATGGCTGCCCACTGCTCTGGTTGTGTGTTCAAGGCAGTGTTAATTTCATCAACGAAGACGAAGACGAAAAATATTCGTTAACGAACATTTTTTCTGTGACGAAGACGAGACGTTGACGAGCTAAAACTAATATCAGATGATACAAAGTATGACGAAATTTATGCCGCCTCTTTGTTAACAAGACGAGACAGGACGAGAATGTTATTTGAAGACTACTGGACATTGAAAATGCATCCTATAGGCTAACTGTCCTCTTTCAAAAGGCGTCTCTGTCATTAGACTGCAATTGGATAAGGGGCGTTTGCATGTCTAGTGTCAGTATGGCAGATAGGCTACCACAACGTGAACTTGCGATCTGAAACAATGGCCTCAGCACCTGAAAGATTAGAGATAGAGTCACGAGATGTCCCGTTTTCATCCCTGTAGTCACAATTCGTTGTCGATTAACTTAAAGTTAGTGAATAGGCGGAACTGCCCCATTTTCCCTTTGTTTTGCCTCCAGGTAGCGCCGTGACATAATTGTCACTAAAAGGGTCTATGTGTAAACAGATGCATATGAAAAATAATGCGATCAATAATAAAGAGCATATAAATGAAAACTTACTAATGTTACCGAGTGAAATCTCGATCCAAAAAGTGGTAAAGAACTTTGCAAGCTTTGGGATGATTATGGAAGCAATCTACTGCATCTTTGCTTTGATCATCGTACTGAATATGACACAGTATTTGATTAAAATGCGATTTTCTCAGCTTCTTGGTCAAAATGTTGTTGTTTTTATGTAACTTACCTACATTCAAGTGTTTATAAAAAAGAATGCTTGAAGCTAGAATAAAACAGATTTTTTTTTGGTTTGATACAGAGGCTCTGTTCTTTATTTTGATGTATTGCATATTCACAAAATATTCTGGGGGCCATGAAATTTTGGTAAAAATGATCAAAAACGCTGTTAAATTATAATGAATTAATTGCCTCTGCAAGCATTAGAGACTTCATTCAAAAACATTTAAAAAAACCTTAACAACCCCAAACTTTTGAATGGTAGCTTATCCACAGTATACTCAAAACTTTGTCTATTCATATATCTGACTGCAAACAAATGGCTTTCTGTCCTGCACAATTAAAGCATTTAAAATGATTGACACTAAATGACTACAAACATGACATTTAGCCTATGCAAAACACCAGATGAGTTAAAAGAGGCCTCGGGAATAAATCACCATAAAACTTGAGTATGACTAATTACTGTCTGAAGGATGCTACTGTTTAGACCAAAAAAAAACTGGACTTTCAGGCGCTTTCACTTTTATCCAGGGTATTTTTCCTCTGAAAGTGAGTCATTGCATTATGTGTTGTTGTTCTGAGAGCCGAGGGACTTCTTGACGTTTTGTGTTTGAATGAATGTCATGCTGATTACTCCTTGCTGAGTGATTTGGTATTTAATGCTCGTACACTTCATGAAAGAACTGCAAGGAAGAAACGGCATGCAGAGAAAAGACCAAACAATGATCACTTGCTGAGGATGAAACGGTAAAGAAAAACAATATAGAATACATGCAAGACTACTATACACACAGTAGTACTTCAGAAATACATGCTGATATAGATTTTAAAATAACTCAAAATGGGAGTTTGCTATGTTGATGGACACTAGCATGCGCTTCTAATGTTGAATTGGTAAGCCCAAAGTAATTGAGAATCTGATCACACATCTGATGTACAGTGATAAAAACAAGATGTCATTCTATTTATACATTATATCAGATTTCTTCCTAAAAACTAACATTATGCAGAGAAAATGTTTAAGTGCAGCAGTGCATAATAGCTTAATATATCATATCATGAACAAGATTAAAAATACATAAATCAAACTCACTCAGAATGGCAACAATTTATGGCACCCTTTTCCAGGCCTTTTTAAAAATATTATATGTGGGCAGAGACAAGTCATTTAGAACAGCACACTTAACTACACATTTGACAGGACACTGATCATGAAAACTCTGACTTCGTTTTCATTAGTAGTCGTTGCATCAAATTGCTGCACATTTGCATAAAGTCAAACATTTCTCAACTTTGCCTCATTAGTAGACAGATACACGTGCATGGCAGCAACAATCATTTATGCTCATGTTACCAGAACAAGTTCAAGGGGGCAGTCCAAAAAAAGTGAATCTAAATTATCACACAGGCTAAAGTTCATTTCAAGAATCAACAAGGTGGTGTCGCAAACTAGGCCATTTATAAGAACAGCACAAATGGAAAAAGAAAGGGTCATCTATTTTAGTATATTTTTCTATGAAGTGTAAATGTTATTCAAGTCACAAAAAGAAACAAATTACTAAGAAGTTTGATTGAAACCACTTAACTTTTTTTTTATTTAAAGAAATTAATACATTCATTGAGCAAGGATGCATTAAACTGATCCAAAGTGACAGTAAAAACATTAACGTTACAGAAGATTTCCATTTTTAATACCAAAAAAAAAAAAAAAAATCAACTTTCTATTCATCAAAGAACCTTGAAAGAAATGTTTCTTGAGCATAAAACAGCATATTAGAATTTCTCAAAGATTTCTACTTCAAATGAATAAATTAGTAATAATAATAATAATAATAATAATAATAATAATAATAACAATAACAACAATTCAAACAAAGAATCTTGAATAAAAATCATGAAATTGACAAAAAATAAATAAACAAATAAATATATATTGTCAGGCATTCACCACAGCCGCATCCACCTTCCATGTCACCAGTAGCACCGCCCACCCGCTCTCAGTCATCCGAGTTCTAATCCTCCACACCCTCAATCATTCACTGTCTGGTCTACCGTTCACTAGCCCTGTGCTAGCTCCAGACCTCTCTTCATTTCTTCTGTTGGACTCTCCCGTGAATTACCTGGACTCTTCGTAGTTTTCCCCATATGGACTCGCTACTACCGCTCAACACATACAGGGACTTTCAGATAAGCTTATCATTGCTCGACCTATTCTTGCACTCCATTTTACAACCTTGTCAATAAAGCTCTTGTTTGGTTTTGCACCTTACCTCTGCCTCTGGTCTCATCCCTGTTGTATCATAACATATTGGGGGGGACGCACAAAAAAAAAAGATATTTGTGATTTGGTACTCTCTCTCTCTCTCTCTCTCTCTCTCTCTCTCTCTGTCTCTGTCTCTACTCATGTTTTTATTGTGTTAATTAGCTTTGTTTTGTTTTGTTTTGTTTTTATTTAAATATCAAAATAACCCAACTGCAGTATGATTATTTAATTTTAATTAACTGGAAAGTACAATGAAAAAAATGTTTTTTTTTTTGAACATTTTAAAGTTATGTTTATATATATATATATATATATATATATATAATATTTCAAATATCAGTATTCAACGTTTTATGTTAAAAACAAAACATTAGGCCTCTTTATGCATCTGTAACTGCAGTTTAAATGTATCAATGTCCCCTCTGAGATGCATTAAACTGTGTAAATACATTTAAATGCTATATCATATTGTAACGGAGTGAAAGACGCGTGAAACGGGTGGATCCATACGCAAAGCTTTTATTAGATGAGACGGGGTCAAAACAGCAGGCAGGGATGAACAACGGCAAACAAGTATACAAGGACAAAACACAAGAGTAATCCGTGGCACAGGCAAGGGTCGATCAATGGTGAACGTAATCCAGGGGGCTAGGCAAAAGGGTAATCCGATACACAAGCAGGAGTTCCAAGGCAGGCAGCAAAACAGACAAGACGAGATAAGGCGTGGAAACAAGACTCGAGCGACTAGATAGCTAAGGAAAAGCTCTGTATGGTTGCTAACACTAGGAGAGTGCTAACTGCGACATACAATACTCTACGAATAGCAAGAGGAAGTCCGAAGCTTATATAGAGTGTCTGATTGAGTGCGTGTAATCAGCGCAATGGATGATGGGGAGTGTAGTCCGGGGTGTGGTGCAACAGTCTGTGTAATGTGAAATGACAGTAGGATGTACAGGTGACCTCTGCTGGCGGGCAGACCAGGCAGGATTCATGACACAGATGCAGATTCCAGAAATGTTTTCTTATGCTGGAATGAAAGACACTAAGTACTGGATGAGGTGCTTCTTATTATACACTATTTGTACTATCTAAACATACAAGTTGTGATCAACAGTTCAGAGACTATGCCAATGATAAACAATGGAACACTGTCCTCTTTAGGGTGACGTTAGGCTGTTTGTGTAATGATGCAGTATAGTGCTCCTGACAGACATCTCTCTTTAAACTTGTGAACTGAAAGTGAAACCCGTCTCATTTTAAACCCGTTTTTCTCAAAATGCCATTCCTGAAAATCATAGCTATCAGCCAACTTAAGATAACCATAACTTTTGTTACATTCAAGCTATGGACAGTTTTGGAAAGGGCTTGAACCCAGCTTTCATATGATATCAAAACCTAAAATAGGCTAAATTTCACCATGTGTTAGGTTTTCCGAGATTGCATTACAAATATACACTGCTTAATTGTCTGTTTTCAGCAGTTTGTGTGCCTGTCATCTTACACTTGACCTAAATCATGCCCAACAGATGTTGTTTTCAAAGCAGTGGGTGAGTAATTCACTCCTTGACTTGCTTAATAAAAAGCCTACTTTGGGAAACATGTTTATAGTGCATTCTTTTCAAAAGTTTAACTGCTAAGTTTAGAGTGGCAAAAATAAACATAGCGCAGCCCTTAAAAGTATTGAAGAGCAAAGTATCAGGTTGCCATGACAAACTCATATGCTTGCTTCTCATCTATGTAGTCATAGTAAAATCCCAGAGTGATCATATGTAGGTTTACTATAGAAAAAGCTCAAATTTGCGGGTTATCAAATCAACTGATATGGCAAGCTACACCCATGTTCACAATATTACTGTATGCAGCCTTGGTAAGCATAAGAGACCAAAATTTTTTAAACAGTAGTACATTTGTAGCAGTTGCAGATGTAGTTTCTCGTCCAGCGCGACCCCCTTAAGTCAAATTCCCTGTAGCTCAAACAGCAGAGCATGCCGGTAGCAACACCAAGGTCACAGTTTTGATTCATAGAGAATGCATGAACTTATAAAAAATGTATAGCTTGAATGCAATGCAAGACGTTTTGGATAATAGCATCTGCCAGATGCATTAATGTAATGTTCATATAGCATGCAGCATACGAATAGATGACAGACTGCATGCATATGCAGTAAACTACACTCAAAGTAGAAGAAACAGCAAATAAAATGTACAGAGACCGATTTTTATCGGCTCCTAACACAAGACTAAAAGAATATCTGAAAGCATGCATGTTTTATGATCTTCCCTCAAGTGCTGCACAAACCTGCTCAAAGCAGAGAGCCGAGAGGTTCCAGACCACAACAGCACAAAGGTCAAACCGCCTGAAGGGCCACTCAACATCTATGCACTGACATAAGGAGCTCGTATCACAAAGACCTCACAGGACACGAGGATCTTCTCTGAGCTGGTCTTTAGTAAATGAAGTGTAGAAGAAACAAACAGCTCATTGCAATGCCTGAGTGCAGCAGATATGGGCAGTCAGTCACCACGTGCGGCTTGCGCTCGAAGCGAGCTGACTGATTGAGACCTAATGCGAGGAGGCCAAACCCTGCTGTGTCAATCTACTTTTCACCACACCTGCGCCTCTTTCAAATGCTTTATTGTTCACCACAGGCTCTCTGTAATTTTAGTTATTAATCTAAAATTTGCTTTTGGAACAGGCTTCACAAAAACTCGCTCTTTTAATTTTCACCCCCCTCTCGGCTTGCCAAAAACAAGGAGAGCGTATTACTAAACAACACTTGACTCCACGCCAACTGAGTATGTAGAGAGCGCAAGAAAGATGCGAAAACTGAGAATTGGCAACGCGTTTTGACTCCACCAGGATAGGCAAAGCCCAATGAGGAGTGGGAGGAGGGCAGAAAAATCTGTGAGGTTACACCCAATATCCTGTGTAATTTCCAATTGGCATGGGCGTCTTTCGGCATCATCGCTTTTCCTCTCAGATGAATTGAGGTGATGCATATTGACGTCCTCAAAGCAACTCTCCATAACAAGGGTTTGTATTACTTGAGAGGATGTTTGTATGCGTTTATTAAACTCGAGAGGTTTAAAGAGAGCGCAATAATATAAGCATCAGGCTGCAAAAGCCTGACGAGAGACGCTGAAAATGATACGTGCAGGGATGGAGAGAGGAACAAATGATATGAGACAGATATCAATAGCGCTTATGAGGAAAATCAACTGTCAAAGCAGGCTGTACTTTCAAAAATTTGTAGTTCCATTTGTGCTTGATAGAAATATCAATCAAAGACTCTCTCCACAGACAGTCCAATCCCAGCTCCTCCATAATAGAAACAACAAAAAAGAAGAGCAAAACAGCAAACTCCCAGCACACACTGCAACTGTGAGGAATCTGGGTATAATGGAGAGAAGAGACTGAATTCAGACCCTCCGTCAGGCTCTCCGAGGTCCTTGAGCTGATAATAATCTGCCGTACTTGCATATGCAAAATCCTCAAGTCTCATTAGCCTGAAACCTCCTTGGGACAGCTTATTTTCCCCCCAACAACCCAAGTAAAAATATCCATGCCGGGCGCTCAGGAACTCCGATACGGAACACAGCCGTTGCGGCTCTCGGCGGACAGTCCCTTTATATTAGAGAAATGCACTTTTAAACTGTTGTCTCTGCTTTGTGTTGGTGAGCGATGATTAAATTACAAGTACGAGGACAGAGTGCCGTGGCGGCCTGACACGCAAAGCAATTATGCGGTGCATAAACAAACATCTGTAATGACTGAAATGCCCTTTTTCCACACGGCTGCATTTCCTGGTCCTTTTTTGATGATGCTTTTTTTTTTTTTTCTTCTTGTTTTCTTCCCCGTATTTGCAGACTCATCATATGTTATAGGTCTGGGAAGTCCATTTTCCCTGGTGTATCTGACCATATCAAAGAGTAGCACTAATGAAACGGATAGGAAAATGCAGCTTTTGGCTTCTTGAATATTTTATACAGTTCTCAGTGAGGATACTGCCCTTTAGTTTGTTGTATACAAGTTGCTTTTTAACTGTCAGAGTACAATAGAAAAATGATAGTGCCACAGTTGTTTGACATTTAAACTATCATATTTATCCATCCATCTGCATTCAGTGTTAGCCTAAGACCTGTGGTTGTGTAAGTAGTCATCTATTCATTAAAGGGATAGTTCACCCAAAAAGGAAAATTCAGTCATTAAATACTCACCCTCATGTTGTTCCAAACTCGTAAGATCTTTGTTCATCTTCAGGACACAAATTAAGGTGTTTTTGATGAAATCCAAGAGCTTTCTGACCTTGCATAGACAGCAACTTAACTGACACGTTCAAGGCCCAGAAAGGCGGGACATCGTTAAAACAGTTCATGTGACAGTGGTCCAACCTTTATGTTACGAAGCTACGAGAACAAAAATAACGACTTTATTCAACAATTTCTTCTCTTCTGTGTCAGTCTTTGCCGTGTGTTCACGAGAGTACAACGCATGTGCATGTGCTGCTGCTGACGCAGGAACCAGCATTTGGATGTAGAATGTCCATCTTTCTTTAGCGCCTGTATATTCTGGTTCGAATAAGTGAAGAGTTTATTTGCACAAACCATTAAATGCAACTTTTAAAAAAGATGAACTGAGCGCCGTGCATTATTCTCCACACATAGTGCGATCTGAACCCTAAACCAGGGTTTCTGCAGGTTTTATGACGGAAAATTTAAGACTTTAAGACCTTTTTAAGACCGACTAAAGAAAATAAGAAAAAAAACCAAGGGAAAACAATACAACAATATGTTTTCTAAGCATAGTTTTATTTTCACTTTCAAATTAGTAGGAATTCAGCGTCTAGCAACTGCTTGTTTTTAGTTTGTTTCAGTTTTCCATCTTTTCCTTACTTTCTTTCTGTAGAAGTGCGGTGCACATTTTACTTTCACTTTCAAATTGGCGGCAATTCAGTGTCAAGCAGTTGTTTGCTTTTAGTTCATTTGAGTTTTCCCTCTTTTATTCACTTTCCTTCGGTTTTAAGTAGCTTGTAAAAGCGTTGTGAGCATTTTACTTTCACTTTTACATTAGCGGCATTAACGTAACGTAACAAACTTTTATTAACAGAACGAATAAAAATACACCATGTTATATGCCTAATATAAAACAATAACTTACGCAAAGTTTAAATAGGTATACAAAACTGAAAATCAGTAAACACTGTGTAACCAAATAAATAAGAAACTTAGATGTTTATTAGCAAAACGAATAAGAAAGCTTGGAAGCACGGCATACACCTTGATGTAATATATATTAAACATATAAATACATATAAAATACCAGAGTTGTCAAAAGGTACGGGATTCGGTACTTTCGGTACTGAAATTTTAAAAACGTCCATATCCCGCTCACATATGAGCGCTGTTGAGCAGATTTTTAAACATCGCTGATTGGCCATAGTGTTCACGCGCTCAACAGACATGACTGTGATTGGCTACAATGATAAGAGCTTCACGCTCCTCACTGAGCGCTCTCATATAAGCACAACGGAAGCGTTTGAAAGCCGCGTCTGTCAGCGAATCAGTCTATATGCAGATGTATTACGGATCCGCTGACACACGTGGCTTTAAAACGCTTCCGTTGTGCTTGTATGTGAGCTCTCGGTGAGGAGCGTGAAGCTCTTATCATTGTAGCCAATCACAGTCATGTCTGTTGAGCGCGTGAACACTATGGCCAATCAGCGATGTTTAAAAATCTGCTCAACAGCGCTCAAATGTGAGCGGGAAATGGACGTTTTTAAAATTTCAGTACCGAAAGTACCGAACCCCGTACCTTTTGACAACTCTATTACACAGTTTAAATAAAAATCTGTGGAACCAAATAAATATAAAACTTCCACTATCACCTTAGATAAATGGCAGAAGTCAACAGGCTTTTCAAAATTCAAAATATTTTTAAAACAGGCACTTTTGAATTTAGTTTTAAAACTCTTCCGCCATAGTTTTGTCTTTCTCACCTCTCTCTTCTTGTCAGTCAGCTTGACTCACTGTCTTCACATGATGCGACTGCCGTTCGGCACACTGCACTGAGCAGCCACGTTCAGTTTTAATTGTATTGTCTGTTCTCTAACTGAACTAAATGATTTTTATTACTATAAAAAAAATTTAAACGACAAGTTCTTCTTTGGGTGACTGACAGATAAAGCAGCACATACTGCCATCTACCGCGTATTGTTTAATAAATATTGAGCGACCTAAGCCATATACCACAGAAATTATGCTTTCGCTTCACTTTAAAATGAAACACAAGGAAACAATCCTTCTTGCTGCTCTGATTTAAGTCCTTTTCAAGGCCTTAATTCACGGAAAAGTGATTTAAGATTTTTGAAGACTTTAAGACCAGCGGAAACCCTGCTAAACACATTGTGTCAAAAAAGCTGGCACTGTCCGCTTTCAAGGCATGGCGAGTTCACGTTTTACTGCTGAAGCCGACAAGCGCCCTTGTTGTTTGTGAACAGAAGTCAATTTTAGCGAATCAGCGCGCTGTATTCAGGTCAGGTGACAAGGCTGCCAGTCACTTTGAAAAGACGTGCTAGATGAGAGGAGTTTCGTCAAAACTGACTAAAAGTGATCAAGGATGGATAATTTTGACGAACTTCCGTGAATCCGTGGGCGTAAAAGGAAAATAGAAGCTGAAACTTTTTCACAGAACCTTGCTAACGCAGCGTGTTACATTGGTAAGGGAAACCATACTGTCTATGATCACAACAACAAAGCTGGTCAGGCATCTACATTGTCGGCTGATGAGATTACTAAGATAAAACTAGTGGGGTTTTTTGTTGTTGTTGTTGTTGTTGTTTTTTACTCTGAAACATGAAATGTGGTGTTATCTGCTTTTGCCAAAAAAACGACTGTTGGAGTTATCTGCTTTTGCTATAAAACAAACTTTTAATGTATATATATATATATATATATATAAAAAATGAACTGTAATTTTGTAAGTTACCTGTTTTTGTTTAAATTATTATTATTTAATCAAAATAACCCAACTACAGTTTGATCGATATTACTTGGAATGCACAATAAAAAAATATAATAAAAAAAAAAAAAAACAATTTCTGAAAATAAATAAAAATGGAGTTATCTGTTTATTCAGGAAAGTACTCAAGTACTCGAGAAGAAACTGATGAAGTTTTTTTTGTTATTCTTTGCACACAAAAAGTAATTCTCGTAGCATCATAAAATTGCGATTGAACCACTGATGTCACATGGTCTGTTTTAACAATGCCCTTACTAACTTTGTGGGCCTTTAATGTGTCGGTTACGTTGCTGTCTAGGGAAGGTCAGAAAGCTCTCGGATTTCATCAAAAATATCTTAATATCTTAATTAGGTCTTCTGGGTTTGGAATAACATGAGAGTGAGTAATTAATGACAGAATTTCATCTTTGGGTGAACTATCCCTTTAAATAATTGACCATCAAGTACTTTATGAATTAATCTTAAAATCTTACATCTGCGGGGAATCACTTTACATACCAGCAACACAACTGTTTTCAACACTGGTAATAATATTAAAAAAGCTTTCCTGTGTTACACTCACTTCATTGGCTGCCAGTTCCTTGCAGAAAGGTTTTATTGTTTGTGTACAATGGCTTACATGGTTTGGCACCTCCTTATTTTTCCAGACTCAACTCTATACAACAGTTGTCTACACCTTCAAGGTCTTCACACAGTTTACAGTTAACCGTCCCTTGGACACATTTAAAATTAAAGGGTGATAAAACTTTTTCAGTTGAAGGACCTAGGCTTTGGAATGAACTACCATTCCAAATCAACTATTGATCACGTCTCTAAATTTTGCACTTTTTACATTGTACAGCACTTTTTTTTTAATGTGCGCTTGAAATATGTGGTTCTTAATACATCGGGATGGAGGACAACTGTTAACAAAAAGGTTCGTCTAGTGTTTTAGAAGCTGTCTCCAGAATGGAAGGCTTTGCAATAATTTTAAACGAGCTTTCAGTTTGTTACAAAATAAACTGCAAAAAAAGCGGCAGATTTTATGTGTGACACTATTTCTGATTTATAGAGCAGACAACACTCTTTTATTAGCGACAAAACTACTGGGCATGAAAACATACGTTGTGGAAAAGACAAAGCAATACAAAAACATACGGGGCTTTATTAAAAACTCTCAAGGTTTAAAAATCAGAAGCCCACATCCAGCACCGCCCACAACACCCAGCTGTGCTTCTAGTGCAAATTTAACAAATATGCACCTCAGATGCAAATTCAGCTAATAAAAGCTCATGTTCCTTGGAGCATTTAACTTATTTAAGACTAAAAAAAAAAGTCAAGCTTCACCCAGAGGAGCATTTAACCCACTGCTGCACATCAGTTTTGGCAACAATAAAACAACAGGGTGCTAAAGTGTTACTTTGTTTCACAGGAGTGTGAATGTGTGTTGGTGTTTTGTCAGTATATTACCATTAAAAATTAACTGTACAGCTGCTACGACTACTATTAGTGATGTATTTCAAATTACTGCTACTATTATTAGTGGTACTTGTACCATCAGCAGAAAGGCAAGCATCTCTATAAGTCTACTGTTATTTGTCATACTTAGTGATCTGAATAAACCTCTAAGCTCAAGTATTAAACTTTGGCTCATAATTAGAACCACTTGCACTACAGACATAAATGCTACCACAAATCATGTGGCTTGTTGAGCAAAAGCGTTTTCACTGTGGAAGGGTAAAACGGGGGAAAAAAACTAAAACTTTGATTAAAAAAAGAATTTCAGCAACTTCTAATGTGAGTCTTTTAAGGTGGTCTCTTTCGAATTGAGGCAAACCACCCTACCCTAAACCAACTAATGACTAATCAAAAATTATTCAGTTGAAAATTTATTTCAGTTCTGGCTGAAACGGTTTTGGAGGGCTGAAATGATTGACCAAAATGGTGACATTTAATTAGCATTTCTCTGAAGGCACGTCTTGGCTCTGTCAATCTGATCCATGAACAAAACATCACTCAACATTATTTGTAACCCACCTACCATCTGATAACAACAAAACGATTTGTGGCTTTGTCACTTTTGATATGAAACTAAGTGTGAGCTTTCAAATTCTGTAATGAGCTTTCTTCATTTTCTAATGAAATTCAAACAATAAATGTCATTTTGATGTTCTTTTAAGTGGCGTGACGGATCATATTAGCTGTCTCAGTTCAAGCAGCAGCACAAAGCACACATGAATTGGTCATCTCTACCTCTTTACTACTAGTTATATCACAAAATAAACATGAATGTATATCAAGTTGATGATTCACAGGGAAACTTTTTGAGCAATGTTGCTGAGCAATGGACAACCAGCTTTGACCCACAACCAATCTAAAGCGTCCAGACAGAAATTTGTAGCCTATTCTCAATGGGAAAGTGCCCAAGCAACATTGCTGGCAACATTGCTCAAAAAGTTGCCCTGTGTATCATCACCTTCAGAAGGAAAAAAAAAATGAAATGTATCATGCCTCACATAATCACTTTCAACATGCGGAATTTTTTTTGGGGGGGAAAAAAAAGCTCCTTTGTTATCTCACAAAAGACATTAGTGTCCATTGAGTGTCCATAGCTTATTAGTCAGCTAGACATTAGTTAGCTAAATACATTCATTATATCAGTGTTTCCCAACCTTTTGCCTCAGCATAGTTTTGATAAGTAAAATATCACTAAGCACTAAAAAAAAAAAAGTTCGTTTAGTTTAGTCAATTTGAAATTTTAAGTGACTTAATGTTAAGTGACAACTGGAATATTTTTGTTGATTAAACTAAAAATTTTAAGTCAGCTGGGTAACAAATTATTTTAAGTTAAAAAACAACTTTTTTTTTTTTTACAGTGTAAATTAATCTCATTACGTTTACGTCAATTTACAGGTTATAGAGTTTATTGTAACTATATGGGTGCTAAGTTTTCCTTGTTTAATACATTTGGACCAAATCTCATGATATAAAAGATGAACCGCCATGTGCAGGATATTTAAAGGGTCATCGGATGCCCATTTTCCACAAGTTGATATGATTCTTTAGGGTCTTAATGAAAAGTCTATAATATACTTTGGTTAAAAATTCTCAATGGTTGTGTAAAACAACACCCTTTTTACCTTGCCAAAATAAGCTCTGCAAAAATCATCTCATTCTGGTCGTGGCTGCTTTTAATGCAAATGAGCTCTGCTCTGTGGAGAGAGGAGCCTGTTTACTTTAGCCGCATTTAGCGCGTTTAGCTGCTAAACTTGCTAACTAGCACGTTATTAGGAAAGGCGATCGCAAAGATTAATAAAAAAAACCCTTATACTCACTTCTGCTGTAAGTGAAGCTGGATCACGAATGA
>JAHKKF010536768.1:0-10569 GCA_019740295.1 Labeo calbasu | reverse complement strand
TAAGTGAAGCTGGATCACGAATGATTCGCGTGAACATAGACGGATATATGTAGATCAGGAGGCGCATTCCCTTCACAAACAAACGTAATCTACTGCATGTTCAGTGGCTCAGATGTCGGGAGTAAATGACGACCACAACATTCATTATTACATCCAGCAACACAACACCTCAATCACTCGATCGCAGATATTCTTGTCTAACTTACATCCCTGCTTCGGCATCGAAACAAAGAAGGCAGACTGTTACAACTGATCTTAGGTAAGACGCTCATGTCAATCAACTATCGTGGGAGCGGCCTCTGTGAGTGTGACGCCACAACAACAGGCATCTGAGAAAGGCTCGATTTGAAAAAGGGAATATATTTTTTTTTACAGATTAATTAAAAACCACTGCATGGATTTTTATCATTATAGCGTAGATGTCTACATACACTGCCAACACACATTAATGTTCGAACAACATGTAAAAGTGAACTTAGCATCCGATGACCCCTTTAAAATGTACAAAAGTATATTGGCTACAACTAGATGGCCAATGCTAAGACTCTTCTTCGCTTTTCATTGTGGGTTTTACAAATATTTAACCAAACAGACATAACAATTAGCAATAGCACTGATAGGAAGTTTTTGATAATTTCCCATGGCACTCTCAACAATGTGTCTGCCATGACACAGTGATTGGGAAACACTGCACTATTTAGTATATTGACTATTTTTAGACTTAACATGCTGTCTTTATTATGTAATGTATGTCTAGATGTGTCATGACAAAGGCACCAATTAAATATTTATATTTCAACAACGAATTGGAGTAAAAAACATATGTACCTTTAAACAGTTGATATAAAAACTGCTAAATTTATAGTAACAGGCTAGATTAGTCTAGCCTGTTTTTTAGTTAAGGGATGGAACATCCGATATGAAACAAATTGATATAAAAACTGCCAAATTTATTTAAATACATTTCAATTTAAATTGCAGTTTAAATATTAATATGCACTGCCTAGCCAAAAAAATTAAAAGTAACAGTTGCCATTTGGATTTAAATAAGCAAATTATGAGGAGTATAAGATTGGATCATTATTGCAGTGAATAATACGATTCTGGCACGTTAAATGTTTTGAAAAAATCCTGAACGGAAATAATGTTGAAACAATGCCCCAACAAAAGCACAATGTTATCAAAGCTACGGCGGGCCAATGAAAATTTAGAGTGTGCCACTGTTTTTTTTTTTTTTTTTTTCAGGCTGTGTAAAGTCGACTCCAGCAGTGCCAATATTTCCTGATGAATCTTGACATCGTCATCCCAGAATATGGAAATGGATATGTCTTCCAAAATGGTTGTTTGAGAAATAAAGAGCTACGCACAGCATCAGTCACTGTGCATCCGCACTGTTGCAGTGTCGGTTTTTGGCTAAATGAAAACTTTCCTCTTGATTTTGGTAAAAAGTTCATTTCGCTGTATCACTACTACAAACATAAAACCCCTAAAACCAAAACACCGTAGCAATCGCACAGTGACACCCTGGCAAACGCCCACAACCTGAGCATCACAGCAGCAATCCTTGCATCAGCATCACTCATATTTCCTTCAGGAAATGTGCAAATCTACTACTGCAGCTTCTGTAACTACCATCACTATTACTCAATGAAGTAAAAATAATGGATAAAGCAATATAAGAAGTTGCTGTACACTCTATATTTTAAAATACATATGCTGCCTGTTCTCCAGTGAACTGAGACTGCATGTTCGTTTGTGTGTGTGGGTGTGTGTGTGTGTGTGTGTTTCACACTGCCTGAGGTGAGGCTGTAAGATCAAGAGCTCAGCAGTAGCTCCCTAGATTACTCCATTTCCTATGCTCTGATTACCAGGGGCTGAGGTGAGCTGATCTATAGAGCCCAACATCCTGAAATCCTGTTCCAGAGAAAGAGAGAGCAAGAGAGTAAGAGAGAAAGGCATGCTAATGAACTTCATTCCTGTGCCACATGGTCATTAATCTACGATTAGAGCACTCTGTGAGCCTGCTGGTGCAAGACAGCCAGCTATAAATATTGACTACTTAGCATGTGAGCAGATATATTGTCCGCGTTCTGCTACATGAACGACAAGGATATTTCAGTCAAGCCCTAAACTATCTGCATACTGCATTCTGGTACATATGGGCATAAGTCGGTTTTCCTTCAACGGATAACGTTTCGTAAGAGCTCTCAAAAATGATGTCTTTACTGAATTGAGGAAGCCTTGTGTACTGCTCTAATTTTAGTCTTTTAAGAGCAGGTCTACAAGGAGAATGAGAGGGAAGAGAGAACAGTTTGTGCAGACTTTATGTGGTTATTGTCCTGTTACTATATATACAAGCTCAAAAACCCCACAGGTTGATGAAAAGTATAGAAATGGGAAGGAACTGAATCATGAAAGAGAAATGAAAAGGACAGACAGGGACACAGTGTATAGAGGCATTCGGGGAACGTAGGCCACAGGTGTTCATGGCCTCTTGAATTGATTTAACCAGAACAACTGCATAAAGATAGAGCATTATTACAAACAGAGTGCAACAAAACAGACACTCAAATACACTGGAACAACTAGCAACTCTTATTAAAACACATGCACACACATATCCACCGAAAGCTTTGCCTGCATTTGTACTGTAAGTGTAAAGCAGGTATCTGCACATTTTATTTCTAGTAAGACTTCAATGACTGCATTTACATTAATAACATGCTAAGATGCACTAGGTTGGTCAGCGCTGTTAGAACTTCAGAAATTGTTTAAAAGGACTAAGAACTGAGAATGTCAAATCTGAATTGAATTTGAACTGAGCTAGCAAACGGAGCAGAACTGCAATTCAGGTCTGAATGTAAAGTAGCAGTTTAAGAAGTTCAAGAAAGGTATATAATGTTTAAAATGCCGCCTGTTTAGAAACTTCAGATTTACATATTGTCGATATATCAAAATTTATTGGATATATCTCATCATGTTAAAAAAAAATAGTGGAGAAGGGTGGAAGAAAACTTATTTATGAGAATGCATCAATGCTAAAAATTCAGCTTTAAAATCACAGGAATAAATAACATTTTAAAATATATTCAAATAGAAAAACAGTTATTTTAAATAGCAAAAATTAAAAAAAAAATAAATTCTGTTTTTGCTGTACTTTGGATCAAATAAATGCAGGCTTAGTGAGCAGAACAAACATTAAAAATCTTACTGTTTAAAAACTTTTTTAGGCCTAATCGCGATTAATCGCATCCAAAAAGAATGTTTTTGTTTATACAATATATGTGTGTGTACTGTTTATATTTATTATATATAAATAAATACACATGCATGGATATATTTAAAAAAACAAAACAAAACAAAAACATATATATGTATTTATATCTAATATCAATTATATCTATAAAAATATGTAAATACATGTAAATATTTTCAAAATACATATTGTATGTGCATATGTGCATGTATTTATATATACTTAATAAATATACACAGTATACACATCGTTGATATACACAGTCGTTGACTGGTTTTGTATATGGGTTGTTGACGTGACATGGCAAAAATGAAAAAAATGAATATAATATTGTGGTTATTAAAAATGCAGTAAATCATTTAACATGTCTTTGTCCTACATGGACCTGTTGTTATAAAAGCTGCAGTGTTATTTGATTTTTTTTTACATTTTTGAGCCAACTGTCAAAATTTATGAAAGTTGTAATTGATTGAACCGTGCTTGAGACAGTCACGCCATAGGACGTGGTGTGACCGTCTCAAGCACGGTTCAATAAATTACAACTTTCATAAATTAAAAAGAAAAGCATAAAAATGTTAATAAATTAATTCGTAAAAGTGTCTATTTTTGTACAATAATAGATGCAATAATTTTTCATCCATATACTTCTAAAAGCATAGGAATTTGATACATTTTGTCTCTGAAAACCATGTCTTCTGGTGTGACACCATATCCTGACTTTAAATCTGCCAATTCCAAAGAAAACTCCATTCATGATCAAGTTACTGAAGCCCCGTCAAGCCAATGACATGTGCACATGGTTAATTTTTGTCTCAAATTTGTTCAAATATGACATTTTTTGGATCCACTACAAAAGTGTTATATTTTGTTGTCCTTTGGTATGAAACCCCTAAATTATATTTTTTTTAAATTAAAAAATGTATGTTAACCTCTATAATCATGGAAATGTATGCAAATGTGTCTAGCTAACCGCTAATGACAGGTTAGGTCGAAATTGCAAGGTCATTAATCGACACAGAAAGATGAAACGTCTTATGGTGTGACAGAAATGTCCTCCTGTCACACCACAGGACAAAGATGTCACACCAGAGGACATGGTCTCTTTAAGAAGCATTTTAATTTAAAAAATAAGATTTGTTTAACTCCTTTTTATTCTTTTTAGATCATTTTCAGTGTTCTTAAATGCAATACTTGTATTACTTAAACTATTTTCTGATGTTTTGCAGAAAACTTACGTACGTACTCTTATAAAGTGTCATGAAAATAAGTATAAAATATACTTTCTTTATTAAAACAGAAAGAGTTGAGGGAAAGAAATTAGTAAATAGAAAGTAAATAGAATCAAAATGATACGTTAAAAAGAGTAGCCATATCGTTAAAAAAAAAATAATTCACATTTTAATGAATATAGTTTGAATATCAATCATATTTACTCATGAGTTTCATGAGTTTTCATGAGTAAGATACTGACTGACTAAGAGACTGAACTTTGTTGATGAAAATTATTTTGTTTTCTTTAAAAAAAAAACATGTTGATATTGTTTGTATCAAAATTAAACTTTCTTTCTCCCTTAACACGTTCAAAATTAAATAAAAATTCTTTATTAACTACCATTTCTGTCTTTTAGTTTGACGTAATGTCCTTTGGTGTGACATAATGTCCAATGGTGTGACGCACATAAAAGAACCACAGATTTGTTTTTAATCACAAAATATCTTAAAACAACAGCTGAGTATTGCAATAGGGGTGATAGAAATATCACTCATCTTAAAATGGTATAATTTTCACCAGTTTCAAACAGCAAAGTTGGTCTTGTTGTCAAAGTTTGTCTTGAAATTTTCCAACAAGTTATGGGGGAAAAATGATGTTAATTATAATTTCATATTAATTGATTAAGTTAGTGACCCTTTATATTTTCTCAAAGGTCAGACTTCACATTACATAAATATATGCATTTCCTCTTCAAAAGTTGTCTTTTACAAACTTAAACAGCTTGATATCATGCATTACTTCATTTACTGCAATTACATGTTTATATAAAAAAAAAAATTATATTTACAGTTAATCACAGTGGATATTAACAATAAAACACTGTGTTACAAGCATTTAGAGTTAGGCGAGATCTCAGATATGAAAGTACAAGTGTCAAAGTAAAAAAGTGGTCAAAATTCGATGATAAAAAAAAAAAACTATATTTATTTTTATGTGTGATGTTGCCGTTTACTCATATGCAAAAAGATCCAAATGTAACACACATCCACCCAAAACAAAAACAAAAGGCAAAAAATCCTGACAGTGTAAATGCACCCTTTCTCTACACTTCAAAATAGATTGACGCTGTGAAACTGCACCACAAAAAGCTGCTAGCCTGCTAATGTTGCATCAATTTCAGCTAGTGCTCTCCAGGGCCAAATCTCAGGATACGCCACACACTCCCTCCAAACACACACAAATATCACAGATCCTTATGATGAATGTCAGTGTCATAACATTAGCCATAGTGGGCAACACAGAGGCACGGAAGAGTTAGCACTCATCACAGGCTCCAGCGATTCAGGGCCACGTGGCCTATTAGATGCGGACAGGAAATGGTACTGAAGTCACAGATGCACTTGCATTTGTCAGCATTATTAAGAGAGGAGCTGGCTGGCAACTATCTTGCTCGAGAGCCGAGGCGAGGATGCCATCTTGGAAAGGTCACAGGCTGCCTGCTATCCTCCCATTTGTCTGTTTGATTAAGTCTGGCAATTAGAAGACTTGGCCGCCACACTCACAGTCTCCTATATCAGAGAGAGCCAGATTGGATACAAACTAATCACAGAACAGTCCTAAGCAGAGCAGATGAAATGGTGGGAAAAGAAAAGAAAGAGAAAATAACGCCAAGATGGGCCAAGATTGTAGACAGACTGATGAAATAATCAGTGATGGAATAATACACAAGATGGAGAAAGAGAGATAGAGTTGGATCTCTACCTAGTTGCCTTCTGATAATTAAGCAATCCGGCTATTCAGGAGTATGTCTTGCCTGCCTAACGCACACACGCACACACACACACGCACACACACACAAACCACACACGGTCAGAAGCATTGCTTACACAAGCATGATAAGCATATAAACAGATCCTTACATAACCACACACACGCACACATTCAATCTAGAGTCTAGGGCATAAATGCAGTGACACAAGGCTAATTTAAGAGGAGCTGTAGGATATAGGCTGTGTACAGCATGAACTCCCAATTACCAATAGTGAGAGTGTCTCCCTGAGGAGTGAGGGATGGAGAGATGGAGAGAGAGGAGATGATGGGGCCATGGCACTCATACTTTCTGTCATACAGCTTTATTCGCTTCTCAATAAGCATTGTGGGGAATCTGGATGGTGTGTGTTTTTGTGTATGCACAGATTGTGTCTGTTTACATGCACTTTAAAAGTTTGATTTCACTATGTCTGAAGCAATCCTTTTTATTTTTTAAAATGCATGCTGCTAATGTTTTATGGAGTAGGCACATTTACTGAATTGTTGAGGGTAAAACTAAGTCTTTTCAATAAAATTCCATTTGATTGGGAATTTCATGTGAGGCAGAAAGTTTTCCACGCAGATTTTGCAACAGGTTGATAATGTGAATTCGCCACAGTTTTGCATTGCACCGAGTTGTTTTTCCATTTTTTTTTCTATGTAAACACACTAGATGGACATGTTTGACGTTTGCATTCATGTCTTGCCTTTTTTGCAGTGTCTTGCGCAATTGTTTTCAAAAACGCGTCTGCAGACATAATATTTTTTTTTTCATTCCACTTCTATGCACCTCACTTTTTATATCTGCAAAAACAGATTCTGTTTTGAACTTCTCAGTATATTTCTGTGTATATAGGCCATTCTACAGAATTGATTCAAAGGCAGAGTTGGAAACGTCTTGGAAAAACAAATGTCTTTTTCCACAAATTTTGTATGTATGCAAACTGTATAATATTCAAGGTAAACACTTTTCACTTTTCAGAAAGTTTTGGAATATTTGTACTCTCCCCAAATTTGTCACTACCGAAACACAGCAATATACAGTTTAATAAGAAGAATATATTGACCTATTACGATTCTGCTTACATCTTCCTTGTGAATATATATATCTTTTTCCATTTTATTAAAAAGTCTTCAGAGGTAAATCAATAACAATTACAATTCACACTATTTCTAGTGTGGTTTATGAGATTTGTTGTTTTTTAAATCCAAATGTCTTATTGTAAAAGGTTGATGATTTCAAACTTAGGGATTCATTAGTTTGTACACACACTGAACCAAACATTATCATAACATCTCAGTTGATAATTCAGTATACTTTATTTTTGACAAAACATTCCATGTTTTGGTTGTGACTGCACATTTTCAGTAGTGACAGTAATGTTTTGGTAGCGACCACATACTAAAACACTACTAAAACATACCAAAATACTAAAAATTTGCATAACTGTACAAAAATGTTGTTTATTTCCCCCCCATATAAAGGATTTTGTGCTCCTTTGTCACTACCGAAACAATGATGACATGTTTTGGGCGTGACTGTTACGGTAGTGACAATTTTATGGGATAACACCCAAAAAAACAAAGATGTCACTACCGTAACTTCACCAAATCAGTCTCAGCCAATGGAAAGCAGGAAAGCATTACAGGACTTTTCTCCATATACAGGACTTCAATGGTGCCCCCAAATTTGAACTTCCAAAATGCAGTTTAAATGCGGCTTCAAAGGGCTCTAAATGATCCCGTCCGAGAAAGAAGGGTCTTATCTAGCAAAACGATCGGTCGTTTTCGAAAACAATTGAAAATGTATGTATTTTAGCCTCAAACGCTCGTCTTGTCTAGCTCTGCGTGAACTCTGTGTATTCCAGCTCAACACAGTTAGTGTATGTCGAAAAACTCCCATCTTGTTTTCTTCCCCAACTTCAAAATCATCCTACATCGCTGCAGAAGTACCGACCCAGTGTTTACAAAGTAAACATGCAAAGATGATCAAAAGTGATTAAAAAGGTTAAAAAGCGATACAGAACTATTTTGAAGTTGAAGAAGAAAACGAGATGGGAGTTTTTCGACATACCCTAACTGTATTGACCCGGATTATAGGCTACGCATGTGCATCGACGAAACGAGACAAGCATTTGAGGTTAAAAAATATATAAATTGTCAATTTTTTGGATTACAAAGGCGTAAGTAATTTTGTTCTGGAAGTGAACTAATCCTTTAAATGTGCTTTTTGGTTGTGGGACAGCAGTTTGACAGAGATCACAGAGCCACCCTTCAATGTCAGAAACATTTTTTTTTAAACTCCCCATGGCAACTTAACCCTTTGGTTGTTAGAGAAACCGGACAATTGATGCAAATGAGAAGTCAAATACTTGTGATGTCTGTTTGTGTTGGTGTGGGGTGTTGTTAGCAACAACCTTTTTGAAGACACATACACATGAATATCTTTCATATCACACACATAAACACACAGAACTAATGATCGTTCAGAGAAACAATGTGAATACATCATTGCTGGCTTTAATGAAATCAGAAATAATGGAGATCAAAGGTAATAAACGTGCTTAGCATTCTATTTTCAATGGCTTCATTATATTCTGCTTGTAAGTAAACACATCACCAATAGCAGCCCTAGAACAGCTCTTTGACCGAATTGCTAAACGCAGTTTCTAAACCGAGTTCTCTCCCATTTGATCCAGGGAAAAGACTCAAAACGCTTCCAAAATGTAGAATGTTTGACATAAACTGCTCTCAAATCATCAGGGAGCAAAGAGAGAAAATTCCAAGTGCTCCCTGAATCAAGCATGAACACAACACTGCAGAAAACTGGATGACTTCCATTCACACCTGCTTTCACAGACGTGATTAACTGGAGCTGCCACTGTTCAAACGTTCTAACACCAATGTTCTGAGACACGCCACAGTGCACTTTTCATCTGCTACATCTGATTTTGTTCCACTTAAGGTAACTCGGCATGTCTGGAGCTTGTGCTGGTACACGCATATTGGGACTGCAACACACCTCCTATTCATTTTGTGTCACAGACATTGTATAGAGAGCCCTGGGTGACTATAAGAAAGTTATAAAACCCATTGTTTGCCACAGAACTCTCACATAATTTTATAATGGCTAAATGTATGCCTAGATTACAAAATGAGGTCCGCAGTGAAGAGCTTTTGTGACTCCTGCTGAATGAAGATTTGTTCTTATTAAGTAGTTATAGCTGTAGCAAATGATTCGCTCTGAATTTGTGAGGTGTTTCTATATTTGCTGCATTGTTACATTAAATATTCATTTACTCTAGAGTTCATTAAATTATTTAAATAGTTTTCTCTTTCCATAGCTGTCAGTCTTTACACATGCTTTATCTCCATCCCTTGGAAAGTGGACAAATCGAAAGACTACCAACCGCAAACACCAGCGGCTTTCTCATCCTCTCTCTGGTGATCCCGTCCCTCCTACCTGTCATGAGGACAACCATTAAACCTCTAACCCTTCCTCTTAACTCTATAAATAACGGTGCAGCTGAATCCGGTGTGTTCTTGGAGAATTTCGTGCTCAAATAAAACTAGGACTACTTTAAAAAATAAATAAACAAGCAAATATACTTTTATAAAAATAAAACTCAATGTTTCCAGAACTATCTGGATGCTTATTTACACACATCCTTTGGTTTGAATGTGGGTCACCGGCATCTTTATAGAGGAAGTTGGGCCTTCAAACCAAAATATCTGTACTGATAGCAACTAGGGCTGTCACAAGATCAGATTTTTCACTACATGATTATCGTGGCCTCAAAAATTCATGATAATATATTGTGATATCTATGGAAATCTTGAAAAATTATAAATAAATAAATCACGCTATCAATCAAATAAATCTTTCTTTTCCTTACCAATGAATCACACCATTGCACTAAATAGAGGATATTAAAATGTTAACCATTTATCACAGTGTCAAAGTAAGATTTATGAGAATAACAACATATTTTTTTACACCAAACATGCTTTACAGTGTCGATCACGTCTTTGAAATAACTTATTTTATAGTTTTATATACATTAATAAAGGCTATGTCGATTAGTATTATCCATATGAAAATTTTGGCTTTAAGAACACAGATAATCATGTGCTGATTCTCATCATGTTTTGTCATACAAAACATTTCTTTCTGCATGTTATTCAACTACAGCGACAGCTGGATGGCTTTGTCCATATAAGAGATTTCCTGAAAATTTGTTTGTTTTTCTACATACCCTAACTGTCTTGAATGGGACTGCACAGAGTATGT
>JAHKKF010536767.1:42525-61687 GCA_019740295.1 Labeo calbasu | reverse complement strand
TTTTTTTTTTACTATAGCCCTCTCTTCTCAGTGTATATGTAAACATACTCAGTGACTTGAATCTTTAGAATTTGTTCACTGATTCATTCAGTGACGCATCTGTAGATGACATCACTGCAGGATAGTGGCCAGTGACTTTTTGTCTGTTGTGGGTGAGTCACTGACTTACTCACTCAACAGATTACCAATTATTACAGGCATTATAAACAAAGCATTTCAAATAGCTCCACATGCCAAATAGCTCCACCCAGTCACCTTATACTTCAACTCTTTAATTTTATACTTATTTACTATCCAGATTATAAGAAGTCAAAAGCAGCTGACTCTCTCATACAAATAAGTGAAACATGTAAAACATCAATTCCATGCTGACTATTTTTGTGCTGTTTGTTTCATTCTACTTTTTCCAGAGTGTTTCATTTTTGGAGATGCAGTATTTAGTTTCATCTCCTACCTCAAAGGAGAGAAAGGATGGGAAGACTTGATTTTAATGTTGATTTTGTATTGTCCTTCTAGTCAGGAACAGATACTGCTGTTTTGCAATGACCCAGGCTGTCATATGACATTTAAATGGATAGTCCATCCAGAAAAGATTCTGTCATCATTTACTCACCTTCATACCACCCTAGATAGTGCATCCTGGACAAGTAACACACATTACGTAATCAGATTACTAGTGAAGTAATGCATTACTTTTTTATTTACACAAAAATGTCTAAGTTACTTTTTGAACTAAGTAAAGCCAGTTTCTGTTTTCCATTTTTTCCCCATAGAAATCATAAATAAGTGCAGAGGTGTTGTGTTCACCGTGCAAACATGATGCTTACTGTAGTTCTAGACTCGGTATTCCTCAAAATGAATAAAAACTCAATAATAAACTCAGAATATGACGCACACCTGCAATAATTAAATTTGTAAAATATCCTTTATGAATTCCATCCCATTTGATTAACCAATGACTTTGTTGCTCACCTTCAGTGATCCAATTCAGCTATACTAATAATCAAAAATGAATTAGATAAACAACATTTGTGATTCTTGTTTAATTGCTGAAGAGTGTTGAACATCTCCTGCATCATGTTCTTCATGCAGACCAGAATGGCAGCACAGCTGAACTGCGGCCTTTATTGGACAGATGTGAATTTACAGTTTCTTCAGCCTGAGGCTTATTCATTTCACTTTTGGTGTGAAAGTGCTTTTATACTGGTCAAAAACAGAACTTTTTTTATATTAAAAACAAACAAACAAGCCCAGCCTAAATGTAAAAAAGTAATGTTAAAGTAACATAATACATTACTTTCCATAAAAAGTAACTAATAATGCAATTACACAATATTGTAATGCATTACTTTCAAAAGTAATTTTCCCCAACACTGATCCCAGATGTTTGATTTTCTTTCTTCAGGTGAACTCAAAGATATTTATTTAAAAAAATAATCTGCTCTGTCCAAATGATGAGAGAATATTCATTTTGAGGTGGACTGTCTTTAAACGGACACGTTTTTTGCCTACTCTATACACTTGAGCAATAAAATGATTTACCACAGCCACAGAGTTATATCGCCCTCATGGGGATCTGCTAGTTTTTTTTGCGGTTTAGTTTCTTCGCAGGAACATTTTAGTTCTACACTTTATTCTACATAAATAAATGTTCTTTATTGGCATCAATTGAACATCCATGGAACCTTTCAAATGCAGAAAAGGTTCTTTGTAGTCGAAAAAGGTTCTTTAGATTTAAAAAGTGTTCTTCAAAAATGTTATTTTAGGAACCATTCTAAGAGTGTAGATGCAATTAACAGTATCTTTAGCCAGGTGTTTCACATCTGCGGCTTTTCAAACAACAATCCTACGTAAAGCCCTGTTCTGACTTGCTAGTTAAGTTAAAGCCACTTCTTTATTGTTTTGTACACAGTATACATTGAACAGTCAGTGGTGGGGGGTCATGGGTATCTTGGAGCTTTCTTCCAGTTATTGAACATGGCAGTTAGTCTCGTATCTGTATCACCTTTAGTTGAATGTTCAAGTGGGAAGACCCATCTAGGAGACATTAACAGACTCCTTTCCACCCACTCAACCTCTAGACCTGAGGAAGACCTTGGACGGGCTTGTGTTTCTGCCATACTACTACTACACCGCCAGAGGGCATTATCATCTAGACCTCTTGGCATCTTTTACATGGAAATTTCTCTGCTGTTCTTTAAAGTTTAATGGTTTAATGGACATATTTCTACACCTCACTGACCCCCCTGAATATAATGGAATTGCATATTGAGAGGCCTGCAAGGCAGCAACATTGAATGTAAAAGCCTTGCCAGTGTAATATCAAGCCTAAATATTCAGTATGTTCAACCCAGAGGAGCCTCAACTCAGCTGCATTTTCAGTAGACTGTCAAAATCCCTTTAACTATTATTTATGCAATTCATAAAAAAAAAAAAATCAGTTTGCTACGGGAGAATGATGGTACTATGCATAACTTTAACAATATTTGGCCTACATAGTTCTTTGAAGGCAATTTGTTATTTAAGTAAAATGTTGCAAAGCAAAAACCTTTGAAATCTGTAGCATTTCTTCTACAGGTTCTAACACTAGTACAGTGCTTTACATCAGTTGGGTTAGAAAGAAAAGAAAAGGAAGAAAAGTCTGGAACTATAAGTGTAAATTTTCTGCTGCTTATTTTTGTGTTTTTTTTTTCCCCTAGATGACTATGATAATGCAAACCATGTTTCTGCTGCTGATGGAAAGGTGAGACTGTAATGAGACTATTTTGGTATCAATTGTACATTTTTGCACTGTTTATCCTCAAACACTCCCCATTCTTCATAACGTGTGTGCAGCTGATTCAGTCCATGGGTGTGGCGATCTACCGCGCTTTGGACTGGGGACTGGATGACAGCGAGGAGCGGGAACTGAGTCCTCAGCTCGAGCAGCTCATTGAGTTTATGGTCGGTGGTCAGGACGGTAGCGAAACCAAACACTGCGGCAGCAATGCCGCTAAAGACGAGGGCTACAGCGGCCAAGATGAGGATGAAGAAGAGGAGGATGAAGGCGCAGTGCATGGCTTTCATACTGTTCACCAGGTGATGGGGCTTTGCGCCCGCAGATTGGCAAATCCAGCGCTGGCACCAGAGCACTACCAGGCCGTGTGTCGAGCGCTTTTTCTGGAGACCCTTGAGCTGCAGACCTTCCTCAGCAGGATAAGAGACGCCAAAGAGGTGAGGAACCAACTTTATAGTTAATGAATGGATCTTTAATAAAACATGAAACACTGAATTATTAAAAGCTATGTATGGTAAATGAAAATACAACCAAGGCTTAAATACAGGTTCACTATAACATTGTGTTTTTTGTGCAGTGAACACATCAAAATTCAAGAGTTATTGAGAAACCAGTGGATCATTTTTTTTCATGTTCACTTTTGCCAGCATCTCACTAGAGCAGCTCGGGAAATATATAAACATATATTTTATGTGAAACATTAATGTTTTTGAATGGTTATTTTCCATGTTTAATTAGGGGTTCAAGCGTGTAGCACTGAAACCTTACTGTAATAGTTATAATGGTCACGGATCAGTGTTCTCCACGTAAAACTGATCGTGCAGACCAAATCGTAAGATGCAGAGACTTGAAACTTGGAGGGATGGTAGTACTCACACTGCAGACAATGTCACCAGTGCTCACCCCAATCGGACTGACGGGGGCGTTAAAGCGATCAAAAGTATGAAATCGTTCATAACTCACTTGCAGGCTCAAATGTCTTATGTCGTTGGAATCCTTGGCTCACGCCGGACAAAACACATGCCTCAGATCTGATCATGAGCCTTGACGAAATGGACGAATGGGGTATATTTGAAAAACCTACATTTGCGAACTAGTAGGGTGGCTTCAGGTTGATTGGGACACTTTTTAATATTGATATTGGTTGGAAGAAGTGTCCCAATCAACCTGAAGTCACCCTACTAGGTTTTTATTGTTGCAAAAGGACGCCAAAATGTTCAAAAGGGGCAGGGCCACTTTAAGTAAAATGTCCAAAACTCCTGAACAGAATGAGATATCCTCGTCAAACATACAAATGTATGATGAAAAATGTATGTAAGAGCTCAATCTGAGGTCACAGGAAAAAAATCGGCGGGCCTGTTTGACCTACGGCCCCAAAGGTCTAAGAGAAATTTGAAATAAATCGGCCACTAGGGGTTAATTATCGCATTTGTCAGGGGTGTAAACGTTTGTACATTGCACAGTTTTTCACACATACGCATGATATTTGTATCATACAATAGAACTTCTCATTCCGGACAACTTTGGCTCTAGAACCACTGCTGTCAATCAAATCGTTTGTTAAATGATTGAGAAGATATTAAAAACCTACTTTTGCAAACTAGTCCTAGGTTTTTCAATCAATCTGGAAAAAAAACACTGCAGTACAATTCTCTGGACTCTCTAGGTCAATAATTATCAAAAAAAGTTTGAAATTTACCCTTTGGGAAACTATAAAGGGGTTGTTTAGAAAAGGGGCCTGTCCAAGTTTACTCAAAATCCTATAAAGCCTGAAGGAAAGCTTAAAAGTTCACAAAACCTGCTGAGCACATGAGACTGGTGATTCTAAACAAGCATGCAAAGTTTTAAGGAGATCGGACCACAGCTGGCGCTATAACAGTCATAAACGTTAAAAAAAAAAAAAAAAAACATTTCTGGGGTAAATTACCTGGATTTGCCAAAAAAGCTTTTTTTTAAAACATTGATTTACTTGGTTACAGGCTTGTTAAATAATGTATTTTTTAGATATTGTGCTTAAATACCTTGAAGCACTTTAACCCCAGTAATTGCTGCTTGCAGCTATATTTAAAAATTAAAATTTGAATATGTATTTCTGCATTTACATCGGCAGCATAGGATGTGAATAGGTAAAGTTGTGTGCTTGTATCCGTGTAGCTACGCAAGCTTTAAACATTAACATTCATATACCTATCCATATGCCACAGTTTTACTCTTGTCCAAATGTTTTTGATTTACAATCTCAGTTGTGAGCTTTATATCAACAATAAAACCAAAAGGAGCAGTTAAAGATCCTTAAATTGGGTAAATTGTATATTTCTGATAGTGTTAGGTGGCCACTTGATGTCCAGTCTAGTAACACCAGCCAGTAGAGATCCCTTGACTGGGAGTATAGATGGTGTAATTTGTGCCCAGGTAGAACAGATCTTTTGTTTATGTTGTATGATTTTCCCATAAAACACAAAAATGGGCGATTTTATTTGTCAGTTCAATCACATAGTCATCTCTAGTGTTGGGGGAAGTTACTTTTAAAAGTAATGCATTACAATATTGCATTACTTAAGTACTTTCGATGTAACTTTTTTTTCATCCGGGCAGCTGGGCTTGGCTTCCTTGTTTGTTTTTAATATAAAAAAGTATTTTTGGCAAATGTAAAAGCCCTTTCATACCAAAAGTGAAATTAATAAGCTTCAGGCTGAAGGTAATGTAAATTCACTTCTGTATTGGATCATTGAAGGTCAGCAGTGAACACGCTAGTTGATAAAATAGGGTTAAATGCATGAAGGATGTTTGTGTTAACATTTAATAACAACGGGCATCATGTATTTAAAAAAGTAACTCAGTCAGTTGTCAAGAAAAGTTCTGATTTCATCAATTCAGAAATGTCATGAATGGATCCAGTTGCAATCTATCAGCATGTACTACCAACACTAAGATTAAGGTTAGAGTTTATGCATTAATAAAACTCTAGAACCAGTGAAACCTTTAGAATCGACTGCTCTTAACTAGTTAGGGGTAAAAGTAACACTTTTATGTCACGTAAAACACCATATGACATAGTTTGTGTGAGAATTTAAGATTCTGTTCTAAAAGGTTTTTGATGTTTTCCTGTAGATGCTAAAGAAGATCAGGACCGAGGAACCGCAGGAGGACAATTCCACCGCGGAGCTTGATGCTCTTCAACATGCTGACTGGGTAAAAGTGTGCTTATTACAGCTGTAATGGTAGTTTAATTGACTCGTATTAGTCTTTGTGATGTGCAGCTGTATAAGCTAATGTAATGATGGAGACGCTGTGTGTGTGTCTTTGGTGATTTAGGCTCGGCTGTGGGTGCAGCTGATGAAGGAGTTGAGGCAGGGTGTGAAGCTCAAGAAGGTGGAGGAGCAGCCGTTTAACCCACTACCCACAGAGTTCAGCCTCACACCCTTTGAGATGCTCATGCAAGACATTCGCTCGCGCAAATATAAACTACGCAAAGTTGTGGTGAGTGCATTCTAACTACACCCACTCATGCTGAAGGCACTGAAATGGCACTGAGGTTGCTGTGGTAAGCACATTTTGAGTGGTTTATCTCCCACTTAATCTCGTCCTAACCCGTTAAGTCGACTATATGTGTGAGATTATGGCTTTGGAAAGACTTTTCAGCAGATGCAGCATGACAGTGATTAGACATTGTCTTTATATTTGATAATAACTATAATATCATGACTCTGTGCCTCTTTGTCTTCTGCAGGTAGATGGAAATATTTCCACGTGTGTGAAACGAAACGCTCATGAGCTGATCTTGGACTTTATCAGATCAAGACCCCCCCTTAAACCAGTTAGTTGCTCACATAACTAATATGCAATAGCACCATGTCCTAACCAGACAAAGCACTATACATAAAATGAATACAGTCACTACAATGCAACCATGTACAGTTGAAACCAGAAGTTTACATACACCATGCAGAATCTGTAAAATGTTAATTATTTTACCAAAATAAGAGATCATACAAAATACATTTATTTAGTACTGACCTGAATAAGATATTTCATGTAAGACTTTTACGTGCATCCACAAGAGAAAATAATAATTGAAAAAAGTGTACATATGCTTAATTCTTAATACTGCATTGTTACCAAAATGATCCACAGCTGTGTTTTTTGTTTAGTGATAGTTGTTCACGAGTCCCTTGTTTGTACTGAACAGTTAAACTGTCTGCTGTTCTTCAGAAAAATCCTTCAGGCCCCACAAATTATTTGGTTTTTCAGCATTTTTGTGTATTTGAACCCTTTCCAACAATGACTGTATGATTTTGAGATCCATCTTTTCACACTGAGGACAACTGAGGGACTCATATGCAACTATTACAGAAGGTTTAAACACTCATTGATGCTCCAGAAGGAAACACAATCCATTAAGCGCCGGGGGGTGAAAACTTTTGAATAGATTGGAGATGTGTACTTTTTTCTTATTTTGCTTAAATATTATTTTTTTTAAATTTAGTACAGAAGCTACAGAAGATACTTACATGTTTCCCAGAAGACAAAACAAGTAAAATTTTCTCTGATCTTTAAATTTAAAAAGTTTTCACCTCCCGGCTCTTAATACATGGTTTTCCCTTCTGGAGCATCAGTGAGTGTTTGAACCTTCTGTAATAGTTGCATTTGAGTCCCTCAGTTGTCCTCAGTGTGAAAAGATGGATTACAAAATCATAGTCATTGTTGGAAAGGGTTCAAATACACAAAAATGTAAAAAAAAAAAACAAAAAAAAAAAACCAAGCATTGTGTGAACTGAAGGATTTTTCTGAAGAACAGCAGGACGTTTAACTGTTCAGGATGAACAAGGGCAGTCATGAACAACTATCACTAAAAAAACCAAAAAACAAACAAACAAAAAAACAGCTGTGTATCATTCAGGTAACAACAGTATTAAGTATCAAGTGTATGTAAACTTTATGAAAATAATTAAGATTATGCAGATTTTGCAAAGTGTATGTAAACCTCTGGTTTCAACTGTAAATTTACCAGTCAGAACCACAACAAGCAGCAGGATAGTTTGTTTGTCACTTAGTTTCTGTTTTTGCGGTGTTGCACTAACACTGTTCATTGTGAAATCTCATCCATCATTTCACTCCACATAGCAATGACCACCCACTTTTTCAGCATCCTTGGTTTCAGAAAAAAAAAAAAAACATTTATTTTGTCTATGAGCATTTAAAAAAAAACTTAAATTAAGAATTCTATTTCATATACTAAACCAACCAGATTTGAGATGATCATAAAATTACTAACTTTGATTTGAAGCAGAACAGATTAAATCAAAACATATAAGTACAATATGACTAAACTATTAACAATGTCAGTAATGATGTGTTTTTTTTTTCTAAATTTTCAGCATGTATAATGCAGAAGTAGTGAAGAAATCGTGTAAGGACGCTGATTTGATTGCGTTATTTGAGTTCTTGTGCCATGAATTCTGTTACAGCGACTACAGTGATTGGTTAATCAAAGTTGGAATGCTTAATAAGCATGACATATTGTTGTACTTATTGCCAAATCACAATGAACGTATTTAATTACAGATGTGATTAAATGCATGTACTTTAAATGTAAGTACACTGTATCAACATGTCTGTACAAGTACACTGCATCAAATGCTGTTTGTAACCTACCATGTAAGTACTTAGTAGGTAAAGATGCATTGAAAGCATTTTTGATTTCAGTTATAACAGTGTTGTGTTTGAAGGAAACGTTTCTTCAGGGCAGTACTAAATGTAACACTGTAGCTGCTGCTTTGCTTTGGTAAAATGATCCTAGATTCTCTGAGGAAGAGTAAGAAAGAGAGGAAACTATCAGTCTTCCAGAATGCATACTGTTTTGGTTTTAAGACTGTCCTGATGTCTGCAGGTGTCCGAACGCAGTCTGCCTCCTCCCCCTCAGCGGCAGCAGTCGCTGCACGATCGAGTCCTGGCCGAGATCAGACAAGATCACAAACTTAAACCTGTGGAGCCGTCCAGTTCAACAAGATGTATGTTAACCACCTGCTACATCGAAACCCTGTCACTGTGTTAAAAAACATATCGGTCCTCCATAACTTCTGTAGCTCTCTAGTTGTTTGTTAGATTACTCTCAGCAATGTTTTGTTGCTCTCCAGCATTTGGCTCGTTACCATGTCTGGCACACACATGCCAATGTGACATCAAATCAACTTCCTGCATTGACCTGTCAGTCACAGGAGCAGGGTCCCGCCCACCGTCTCGCATACGTGTTCTTCTAAAAGCTCCGACGCTGGCAGAAATGGAGGAGATGAATATATTTGAGGTGAGAGATTTCAGTGCAGTCAACATTACTTTCTGTGATCTTGCTCCTGCAGCAGTCTTGAAGAACATTTCCCAAAATAAAGTTGACTAGCACACCTCTTATGTTGTTGGTGAAGGATGAGGACTCTCCAGATGGTATGGATATCAGGCGGGTGGAGAGCTCTCCTACACCTCTGAAGAGAGATCGCTCCTTCTCCGAACACGACTTGGATGAGCTCAGAGGGGAAGTGATGTCGGAATCACCGCAGCTCACAGGTGTCGGTCCCCTGAGAGGAGAGAGACCTCGATCACACACGCTGACAGGCGTCGGACCACCACACATCTATCAAGGTCAGACCTGGACAAACACCTGTATGATATAATTGACCTAAAACGTTGCTCAGAAAGATTAGCAAGATGTGCTTAAAGAAGAGTTCAATTACATTCAAGCTATTCTTTTGAATAAAAAATTACTAGCAGAAAATGTCATAAAACATGGTAATATATCAAATTATATTTTTCTGGCAAAAAAGCAAGCTTGAACACATACATTTACACTAAATACAACTAATAACACTTAAAAACAATACATTAAAAACATAGTAATGAAACAAGCAGTATTTCACTAAATATTACTTATTATTACTTAAAACATCTTAAGGCTAAAAGTAGCTCATAACTTTCCGATTTAGAAGAAAATCTTAAAAATAATGGGTGTGTCTTAATCCTAAATTTATGACTTCTACATTTTGCTCTAAGATTATTTCACATTGCAGTTTAGCGTTAAAACTAGCTCCTAAATCTGTGGAAAATGGAGTAGAGAAATGAACTCCTAGTGACGACCACTACGTTCATTATTACATCCAGAAACACAACACCTCAATCACTCAGTTCTTGTCTAACTTACACCCCTGCTCCAGCATCAAAACATGGGGGTTGGACTGTTACAGTTGATCTGAGGTAAGACGCTCATGTCAATCAACTATCGTGGGAGTGGCCTCTGCTGGTGTGACTCCACACCGACAGGCATCTGAGAATGGCTCGATTTGAAAAATTATTATTTTATTATTATATTATTATTTTTACAGATGAATTAAAAACCACTGCATGCATTTTTATAGGGTAGATTTGTACATACACTGCCAACACACATTAATGTTCAAACAGCATGTAAAAGTGAACTTAGCATCCGATGACCCCTTTAAGAACGATACTTAGTAACTATACTAACAATAGAAGGTCACCAATTACCAGTAGAGACCAACAGGGTCCATTACAGTTACCATAAAAAATAGTAAAACCATTTTAAAAATTCTGTAATTGCTTCTATTGTTTTCTTTCAGCAGGTCTAAAATGGCTGTTGCCAGCAATCTGCCTCGGAGGGTAAACATTTTAGAAACACGTTGCATTTATTTGCAGACATTTGTTTTCCCACTTATCTTTTTGGTTTTGGAGGTTATCCCAACTACACTTTTTCCTTTGATTATATCCTTGTTTTCATTAAAGGGGTCATCGGATGCCCGTTTTCCACAAGTTGATATGATTCTTAATGAAGTCTTTAACATGCTTTGGTTAAAATTTCTCAGTGGTAGTGTAAAAATCAACTTTTTTACCTTGCCAAAATCAGCTCTGCAAAAATCATCCTGTTCTGGTCGATGTTGCTTTAAATGTTAATAAGCCCTGCTCGCCCCGCCCCTCTCTACTCTCTGTGGAGTGACAAGCCTGTTTACTTTAGCTGCATTTAGGCGCGTTTAGCCACGAAGCTTGCTAACTAGCACCTTATTAGGAAAGGCCATTGCAGAGATTCATTAAAAAAAAAACCTTGTACTCGCTTCTGTTGTAAGTGAAGCTTGATCACTGATGATTCACACGAACATAGACGCATTTATGTAGATCGGGAGGTGCATTCCCTTCACAAACAAATGTAATCAACTGCATCTTCAGCGGCTCAGATGTCAGGAGTAAATGACGACCACTGTGTTCATTATTACATCCAGCAACACAACACCTCAATCGCTTAGGAGCCATTCTTGACTATTTTTCCTTCTTATAAAATTATTTTTACAGATTAAATAAAAACTACTGGGTGGATTTTTATCATTATAGAGTGCTTGTGTACACACACTGCCAACACACATTTATGTTCAAACAACCTGTAAAAGTGAACTTTGCATCCGATGACCCCTTTAACAAGTTGGGCAAGAAGTAATAGCTGTTCTTGTGTCCAGTTTGGTTTTCTTTTGCATATTCATTTCTTACTATCAGCTATGATTATTCTACTCTGCTAATTAAAAGGCTGTTTATATGCCTATTTGCTGATTGTTTACAAGAAGCACACATGTAAGACATTTAATTAGTGACATTTAACCTGCATTTTTTAAATCTTTATTTGAATGTGGCAACATTTTTGTTTTTAAACCTTTATTTGAGTGTGGCAACATAATATCACACTCTACAATATTTCTATGAATAAATCTCTGACAGAAACCCCTCCCCTATCAGCCAATCACTGTGTGCATAGATAGTACGCATGCTGACATCATCCATAGCAATGAGGTCAACTCCGCCCTTACTCTTAGCTTAAGACTTCTCTCTATTCCTTAGTAAAAGTTTATCTCAGCAGCTTTGTGAATAGATTTTAAGAGAAAACTCTAGCTTTTTACTGCTATTTAAGGACTCTTAGTAGTAAGGTAAAATGTTGTGTAAATACAGGCCCAGGTCAATGACATGCTGGGACATTGGTGTACACTGTTGTGTAATGAAACTGTTTTTGAACCAGTTATTTGAAATTAATAATTTGCACAAACCATTTTGCTAAAATGAGCTGGTAGCTGCAAAGCTATGCAATGTTAAAAAAACATGCGAGGTATTGTCACAGTGAAGTAACGTTGCTATACTTTGTAGCTAGTTACTCATGTAACACTTTACAATAAGGATCATTAGTTAACATTAGTTAACTACTTTATTTAACATGAACTAAGCGTGAACAATACTTCTACAGCATTTATTAATCTTAGTTGATGTTTATTTCAGCATTTACTAATGCATTATTAAAATGTTGTAAAAAAAAGTTGTGCTTGTTAAAGGTGTCATCAAAGTAGCCTATAATATTTGTGATAGGCTAAACATGTTGCAATAGATGTGCCATAACCAATATGACAAAGCATTTTAACTTAAATCGTTAAAGATCACAAACACGATTCAAGTACCAACGTGATTCTATTCCTAAATTACAATGATTCATCTGTTTGATTCCTCAAACTTTCTTCCGTGCTGCAAACGACCAGTGTGATTTTAACATTCAAATCTGCATTCGTGCTGCCGCTGACCTAAAGAGAGCCACTGTCATGTATATGAATAAAACAGTTTCACAGTGTTTTCAACCACACAGTTCATTATTTCTGTGTTACAAACATTCATATAATCACAGAAGTACTGGGATAAAAGTTCATAGTCTGGATATAAACTCTGATATGTACGGTAGAGATCAAAATAGAGTAAATCGTCCTTTTGAAAGTTAATTTGACATTCCAAATAATGTTAAAGATTTATTGATTACGGGGGCTGTTAATAATGTATTTGTCTTTGATAATTCATTCAAAAACACTGATTCATCCAGTAATGAACCAAGTAAATCTTGAGTGAATCACTGAATCATTTACTTATAAATTAGGCCTACATGTGATTTTGTTTAATTTTCTAATGTTTTTTTTTCCCTTCAGAATCATAAGAGAACCACAAATTCCATTTAAAAAAACAACAACAACAACAACAACCCAATTTATCCAGAATCGTGCAGCTCTATTTTGCAAACAGCTCCTAAGTGAATCTTGTTTTCGTGTAGCCTGTTGATTTTTGTTCATGGTATTTAGCTGCAACTAAATGTTTAGCTAAAAGAGAAACAGAAAAAACATGCTTGATATCATCTGTTATTCACACTGGAATCGAAACTAGGAATCGAAAAGAATAAGCAGAATCGGAATCGGAATTGATAATATTCTAACGATACCCAACCCTACTGTCAAAGGCCACTCCTACTGTTGATTGACATGACCGTCTTACTTTAGACCCGCCCTGAGTGAGCTATAACAGTCCGACTCCGATCGCCATTGTGTCGACTCCGGTGCAGGGGAAGACAACGATGTCTCCAATTGAGCGATTGAGGTGTTCTGTTGTTGGATGTAATAATAATCTTAGCAGTCATCATTTACTCCCGACATCTGAGCCACTCAAGATGCAGAGCATTAACGTTACTTTCATTTTACAAGGAAATGTGCCCGCTGATCTACATAAATGTGTCTTATGTTTGCGCAAATTATTTGTGATGCAGCTTCACCTACATCAAAAGTGAGTATAAGGGTTTTTATGAATCTTTGCAAATTACCTTTCGTAATAATGTGCTAGTTTGCAAGTTTCGTGGCTAAATGAGGCTAAATGCGGCTAAAGCAAACAGACCGTCTCGTCACCCCACAGTAGAGAGGGGCGGGGTGAGCAGAGCTCATTAGCATTTAAAGGAACATGCAATAGAATGGCTCGCTCTGAACAGGGCTGATTTTGACAAAAAAGGGTGTTTTTACACTACCACTTTTGAGAAATTTTAACCAAAGTATGTTATAGACTTCTCATTAAGACCCTAAATAATCATATCAGCTTGTGGAAAATGGCCATCCGATGACCCCTTTAAGTAAGGGATAATGTACAACCAGCCAGTTGTTATCGCAGAATGAGGCCCAACAGGCTTATTAGCAGCCCGAAGTGAAATGGAGGGCAGTTGTACAGGGGTTGGACAATGAAACTGAAACACCTGGTTTTAGACCACAATTAGTATGGTGTTTGGCCTCCTTTTGCAGCCAATACAGCATCATTTCATCTTGGGAATGACAAATACAAGTCCTGCACAGTAGCCAGAAGGATTTTAAACCATTCCTTTTGCAGAACAGTGGCCAGGTCACTATGTGATGTTGGTGTAGGAAAACGTTTCCTGACTCGCTCGTCCAAAACACCCCAAAGTGGCTCAATAATATTCAGCTCTTGTGACTGTGCAGGCCACGGGAGTTGTTTAACTTCACTATCATGTTCATCAAATCACTCTTCTTGTCACCAGTCTTGCTGTGTGTATTGGTGCATTATCGTCCTGATACACAGCACCACCTTCAGGGTACAATGTTTGAGCTATTGGGTGCACATAGTCAACCTTCACACTCTGCTCTTATTGGTGTAATGTGTCAGTAAAGACTGGCCACCCGGGTGCGTAAATATAGCCATGAAACCTCCAACACCTATATTGGCCAGTGTTTCAGCTTCATTGTCCAATCCCTGTATAAGACTGAAGGGCTTTTTTTGCAATAACAACTGGCTAGATGTATGCCCTGCTGAAAAAAACAATAGACACCATCACAAAATGTGTAATGGTTTTACTGGTTTTAATGGGATTTGTATTGGTTTTAATGGAAACTGTAATGGACACTGTTGGTCTCTACTGGTAATTACCTTTGATTGTTGGCTTGTTAAAATCAATAAATCCTAATGGAATATGTCCCAAAACACACTACAGAAAACTATTTTTTAATGGTTTTAATGGTTAAAAGTTGATGGTTTGTAATGTTTGTAATGGTATTTGTAGTGGAAACCATTAGAATTTTCTGTGATGGTTTTATTGTTTTTTTTTTTCAGCAGGGCGTTATCCTGCTTATTGCACGGCTGGTTGCCACAAAAGTAAATTAGACATGAAACATTGATCTGAGATTAAATATGTAAACACAAAGCTTCCGTGCAGAAAGCCGTTGCTAGCAAGCGGTAAGTTCAAACTAAATAGACATTTAAGGGATAAGCTGCAGTCTTATAACACAACATTTCACCACATAAATAATTATGGCGATAAAAGATATTAATTTAAGACAAAAATGTTTAATAATCTTACCAGTTTGTAAATTAATCTTATAATCTATTACGGTGTACAAAACATTCGTCTCAAAATGGCAGCAGCTGCATTTGTATGAAATGAGAGATTGAGTCCAGGATGACATAATTAAATAATAGTACTCATAATATTGAATTGAGTTTTAATATTTTATTATCTAGTCAAAAGCAAAGCCTCCATGAAAGAAAAAATGTTCCCAGCAAGCGAACAGCGCCAACTGCAGGCAGTTATCCGGATGAGCCTGTGTTATTAGTTTTTACTGGTGGTTATCAAGGAATAACATACCTTGGAATGTGGTGACTGACCAATAAGAATCGAGTATTCTACAGAGCCGTGTAATAACATTAGTTAATGCACTGTGAATTAACATGAACTAACGAAAAAAACGACTGTATTTTCTTTAGCTAACATTAACAGAGAAATAGTGTAATAAATGTATTGCCTATTGTTGTAATTGTAATACATGTACAGTGTTCATTGTAATACATTAACAATGACTAATGGAACGTTATTGTAAAGTGTTACCACTCCGTTACTCCTTAGACCTGACGTCTGTTCTCTGTGCTACTCTGTGCTCTGAATAGCAACCGTGTGAATAGAAATATGACTTTTAAAGACAAGCTTAATTTGTGTCTGTGCTTGCTTGAGATGCAAAAGAAAAATGCAAAAGAAAACATATATAAAAACTGACCTGTGGTATCTTGACTTGTTAGCCAAATTATCTCTTGCATATCGGCCAGCAAATATTGTCCAGCTTTTTCAGTCTTTGTGGCCAGACAGTTGGAGGTTTTCTTTGGGCAACAGTGATGTGAGAGTTTGTACACACCACTCCTTCAAAGTACCTCTTTGTTAGTGATATGGTCGTAATGTAGGATTTTCAGGATTCAGCATAGCTATCTCTGCTGGAAGATGTCAAGCTTTATGTTTATACTCGCTGATGCCTTACAGGTCTCATTGGCGTATATGGAAATAGAATTACGGAGAAGATGAACAGTGTTTGCAGCGTTTGATCTTGAAGGAGATGGATGGTGATGACTGATGCAAAATTGAATGAGATGAGATCCAGGCAGACAAAGTCTTTCAGTATATCATATGTTTGTTTCTGGGAGAACAATGCCAGCTAATTTATCCATTTTGTCATAACATACGTCCAGCCAAATATTTTTCTCCACCTAAATAACGTGAAGTCAAAGCCAGGTCATGTTGACATGACAATACGCAATAGATAAGATTGAGTAAAAATAAAGATGGGGCTGTGGTTTACACCTTTTGAGCAGAAACAGCAGGTTTTTAAATAACACTTTGCCAGAATAATGTTCCAACATCCTACAAAAACATTACTTAAGCATAACATGACTTAGGGTTAGGGAAGTCACTTGAGAAAGCCTGGTCAGAAAGGTTTGAAGGTATTAAGTGGTTTTATAACATCAAGGGCCAGATTTACTAACAGTTTGCGTTAGTGCAAACCCTCTTCTTGTCAGCATTTACTAAACTCACAGTGAAAACTTAGCGATGAAGAGGTGTGGACAGAGTTATTTGTAGGAGTTTTCCTTTTAAGGTGCAAAATTTATGGGAGGAGAATATTTACGCGAATCGCACAACATGATTCACTGAGGTTTACGCTAGCCAGTTTACTGGTATTTAAACCATAATTTAAAAAGCATTTCTTAAACCAGATGCTGACTTGCACTGCTCTTGGTAGATTGTTTTGGTCATTATGTAATAGATCTGACTATACGTCTGTGTTCTTTAATTTGCTCATTGTCACTAGATCAGCCGCAGAATTTTCCACTCCCATTGTGTTTAGATGGGATTTTATGGGATTCATTTGCCCTGTAAATTTGGCCCTATGTCGAAATAAAGAAAATTCAGTTTCCCACTAGATGGAACTCTTAATCAGGTTGGTCAAAGTGAATAATAAAAAATTAGACATCAGCGTGTTTTTCCTGAATTAATAAATTGAGATGCCTCACTGTCTTTCTCTCTTCTCCACTGTTTTCTTTGTGTCCAGCCTCGTTTCGGATGCCCCCGTCCACCTGTCAATCCCTGAGCTCCGCTGGCAAACACAGTGATGGTGCTGCGGCATCTGATGGGCTCACCAAACATCAGTGGATGGTCGGTGGTGCTGATATTTTGCCCCAGTTACAAAGGCGATATAGTGTCAGCATCTGTGAAATGCTGTCGACTGCCACAGATTTCTTTCATTTCTTAAAATGACAAGGAAGTGTTTAATATATTGTCTTCATACATTACTGTAAACATGTTTCCTGTTCGTTTGTACCATCTGAATAATCTGAGTGGTTTTCTTTGTCTCCCTCACACACAGGAGGAATTCAGTCATCCGGTGGACAGTCTGGCATTAACAGTGGATGAAGTCATTAATGTACGCCGGATACTCATCAAGGCCGAGATGGAGAAATACATGCAGAACAAAGAGCTTTATAATAATCTGAAGAAAGGCAAGGTGTGAATGTCTGTGTGGATCATATGATCAACACCAGTCTGACATTCTAATGAAAACAATGTTGATTTTTGTCTTCCTCCTCTTTGTTTTGTAGATATGCTGCTGTTGTCGGGTGAAGTTTCCACTGTTTTCGTGGCCGTCCACGTGCCTCCTGTGTAAAAGGTCTCTGTTTCAGTATCATAAATATTAACTGGAACATGGAATATTAACATTGTTTGATTTGCTGTTCTGAACAAATTTTTAATGTGTTTTTTTTTCTCTTTTAGGTCTGTCTGTAGCTCTTGTAGTGCAAAGGTACTAAACATATATTTTATTTAAATTTATGCAGCACTTTAGTAGTCATTTTTTTCACACTATAGAACATTGGCAATATATTTTGATGTTCAGTTTCACCCATGTTATAAAGATATTACTTTACGACCCTGACCAGCCACATACAGTCACGGCCAAAAATATTGGCACCCTTATTATTCTGTCAGAAAATGCAACCCTTCTCTCAGAAAATTGTTGCAGTTGTGAATGTTTTGGCACTCACATGTTAATTTTTGTTAACATGTTAACAACACAAAAAAACCCACACAGAACCCAAAAAATGCACTGGACAAAATTATTGGCATCCTTAACTTAATATTTGGTAGCACCCTTTGGAAAAAATCGCTTTCTGTAACCTTGAATGAGTTTCTTACACCTCTCTACTGGAATTTTGGACCACTCTTCTGCAAACTGCTCCAGGTCATTCAGATTTGAAGGATGCCTTCTCCCAACTGCTGTTTTGAGATCTCTCCACAGGTGTTTTATAGGATTCAGATCTGGACTCATTGCTGGCCATTTCAGAACTCTCCAGCACTTTGTTTGTAATCATTTCTGAGTGCTTTTTGAAGTGTGTCTCAGGTCATTGTCCTGCTGGAAGACCCATGACCTCTGGCGGAGACGCAGCTTTCTGACACTGGCCACTACTTTGCGCCCCAAAATTCTTTGGTAATCGTCAGATTTCATGATACCGTTCACACCGTCAAGGCATCCAGTGCCAGAAGCAGCAAAACAACCCCAAAACATCTTTGAACCTCTGCCATGTTTGACTGTAGGGACTGTGTTCTTTTCTTTGAAGGCCTCATTTCTTTTTCTGTAAACAGTGCCATGATGTCCTTTGCCAAAAAACTCTACTTTTGTCTCGTCTGTCCACAGTATGTTCTCCCAGAAGGACTGTGATTTTGTCACATAAGTTTTGGCAAACTCCAGTCTTGCTTTTTTATGCCTTTGTGTCAGCAGTGGTGTCCTCCTGGGTCTTCTACCATAGCGTCCCTTTTCATTCATATGCCGACAGATAGTGCAAGCTGTTGTACCCTGTGTCTGCGTCTGTGTCTGCAGATCAGCTTGAATTTGTTTGGAAGTTAATAGGGGTTCCTTATCCGCCATTCGAACAATCCTTTGTTGTAATTTTTCATTCATTTTGCTCTTCTGTCCACGTCCAGGGAGGTTAGCTACAGTGCCATGGGCTGTAAATCTTTTGATGATATTGTGCACAGTGGACACAGGAACATAAAGATCTCTGGAGATGGACGTGTAGCCTTGAGATTGTCCATGTTTTTTCACAATTTTTTTCTCTCAAATCCACAGACAACTCTTTACACTTCTTTCTTTTCTCCATGCTCAGTGTGACACACAACACAAAGGTTAAGTTAACTTTTCTCAATTTTAACTGGTTGCAAGTGTGATTACT
>JAHKKF010536767.1:0-42475 GCA_019740295.1 Labeo calbasu | reverse complement strand
TGACTGTATGATTTTGAGATCCATCTTTTCACACTGAGGACAACTGAGGGACTCATATGCAACTATTACAGAAGGTTTAAACGCTCACTGATGCTCCAAAAGGAAACACGATGCATTAAGAGCTGAGGGGTGAAAACTTTTGAACAGAATGGCAATGTGTACATTTTTCTTATTTTGCCTAAATATCATATTTTTCAATTTAGTAGTGGCCTTCAGAAGATACTTGCATGTTTCCCAGAAGACAAAATTAGTTAAATTTACCCTGATCCTCAAATTCAAAAAGTTTTCACCCCCCAATGCATCGTGTTTCCTTCTAAAGCATCAGTGAGCGTTTAAACCTTCTGTAATAGTTGCATATGAGTCCCTCAGTTGTCTTCAGTGTGAAAAGATGGATCTCAAAATCATACAGTCATTGCTGGAAAGGGTTCAAATACACAAAAATGCTGAAAAACCGAAGAATTAGTGGGCCCTGAAGGATTTTTCTGAAGAACAACAGGCAGTTCAGGACAAACAACGGACTCATGAACAACTATCACAAAAAAAAAAACAGTTAAGAATGAGGTATATGTAAAGTTTTGAACAGGATCGTTTTTATAAATTCAACTACTATTTTCTCTTGTGGACTATATGTAAACATCTTTTACGTGAAATATCTTATTCAGGTACATACAAAATAAAAAATAACATGCATTTTTTATGATCCCTCTTATTTTGGTAAAATAATTAACATTTTGCAGATTCTGCATGGTGTATGCAAACCTTTGACTTCAAATGTAGTTGTTTAGGAAACCTAGGCCTAGTGTTTGTTTACAGTGTAAGGCTGGTATCAGACATCTACTGTTGTTAACGCATATACAAAATTGACAGTTTTTCCATAGTGCAAATTTGCATATTATTGGGCCTAATGTATATCATTTTGGTTCTATGATGGGTCGCTACTCGCAAAATCTGGGTTTGAAACAAGACCGACTGAAGCAAAAGTTGTTGAAGCTGAGCTATGAGTGTTATATGAATTGCAAATGTCAAAAAAATCATCATCTAAAGGCCAACTCGACTGCAGTTGGTACATATATTTTCTCTCCAGTAAGTGTTTACCAGGCACAGTGCAATTTACTTTTTATCAACAGGCGTCCTGCTGAGGGAACCAACTTAGTGCATTTTTTCTGGAATCTTATGAGCCCTGTTCTTGTACGGGATGCTGAGGAGTGCCTGAAAGACCCTATTTGTCTCCCTAATCTTACACGAAATAACATTTGCATTCAGCCAGCTGCCTGTAATAAAGGCTGGCAGTTATGAGGCCTGCTTCCATGCATTACCATTAATCACAATTAAATAGAGCTTAGCGCTTGTCACATGAATATTTACAGTGTGGCCGGGGCCATCTCGCACTGTAAATTCATAAATCATTTGGCCAGATTATGGAATTTATGGCTGTTTTATTATTCATGATCTGCCTTTTATGTGGTGTTATATTTATTTCCCTCTCCACCGGACGGACACGTTGAGCTGGGTTTAGTGGGCTGTCCATCACACCTGTCACGCACACATCTGGGCTGTCACAGACACACACCTACAGGGACAACACATTTGGATATCTCTTGCTCTGGCTCTTCCACGCAACTTTTCTGTCCACCACAGTGTGTCGGAGAAGCAAATTCGATTTTTCTGCCATAGAATGAGTGCATGTGTGTGTTTGGCTGGCTCCTAAAATAATCGAATCTGTCCTCTGCTGTTTCATGTCGTCGAGAGCTCCCTCCGGAGGCCGGGCCCAAAATGTTTCGAGGATTCACACAGTTCCGGCAGGACATGTGACAAGATGAATTCCGCCGCATGGCATCACTTCCCCGCCAGCTTTCCCTTTATATCCAACCAAAAGCAGCAGGTGGCTTTGCTATGTATTCCTATAAGAGAGACTGTGAAGTCACCATCCGCCCCCTCCTTTTCTCACTCACGTTGGGACAAGTGACTGAGAAACAAGTGGAAGAGCAGAATAAAAGATTGTGCGTATAAAACTGTTAATTGAAAACCGCTCATTTTTCATACTCACCTTTATTCTTGGAGTAACTGACATGCTTACGACAGAGATTTGCTTGAGCTTGGTTCCCGTGATTAACAGCTGATTCAGCCGTTGACCTGCGCTGTGCACAGCTGTGGCCTGAGCCCAGCCAATCAGAGCTTAAGTGGACCATGTGTTCAGGGTCAAGACAGACCGGGCCCAGCGGCCGAGAGGCCACCAGCTGCCTTCAGCTTGAGAACCAGCCAGAGAGAGAGTCCTTAATGAATGCCTTATAGCAGGTAATGCCTAGTGAATCTTGCTGAACAAATCTTTTGCTTTTTTTGTCATTATAAATTACTGTTTTGTGTTCTGTATGGAAATGAGGAAGATTTGGCAAATGTACTAGTCCTGTTTTGTTATTGTGTATACCCACAGATGTGATTCATAATGTGCATAAGAGGAGTACGAGTGTTCAGGAACTAACCGACTGGCAGCGTGTCAAGAACATAAAGGCAGTCCTACGTAATATTTTGCACGCAAGCTGATCCGTGCCATCTTCATCTCCAGTAGTACGTTTGCCAATATTTCAGCTGCTTATGTGTATGTGGAGGACAGACATCATGGCTGTTGATATTACAGTCACTCTCATCTCCCACTGGATGGACATACTTTCCTTTCCGGTACTGTTCAACACTACATCTCTTCTCGGTGAACTTTAATAAAAACTGTATTCCCCTGATCTGTACGTCTGGACTCCAAATAATGAAACATATCGATCTGCGAAATGCATCTCGCTCAATAGTCACACTACAGCTGGAAGGTAATAAAGGCAGACGTGGTCAAAAATGCAAGTGGAGAGACACAGAGAGAGAGAGTGCACCATCTAGTGGTTATAAAACAAACACTCATGACAGATAATAGCTTGATGGACAAATTCAGCAGAATAGAAATGCACATTTGAGTCTGTGAAGATAGACATAGAGAGAGAGAGGTTTCAGAAGTGTATTGTTCTTAAAAATAAAAAATTATATATCTTGACTGAAAGGCAGTTTGCTGTGGCCCCCTTGTGGGTCTCCATGATGAGAACCACTGCCATAAATCCTTAAATATTTGTAAAAATTATTTTACCAGCATTACAAGTCAAATACACACAAGTGTAAATGCATTATAAGATTAAAATTTCAGCTTCCATTTACTTCTGTTGTAAGTTCCTGACCATAAACATGTTTTTGTTGCCTTTATATATAAATATCAGGGGCAGAAATTAAGGATTCAATCAAGGATTCAATATTTACCCCCTGGAATAAATTTACAGGGGCATTTTTTACATTTGTCTAATTATTATAAAAACAATATGTTGTCTTTAAAGTCAAATACTTAGATACTTGAAGAAATCAATATTTTAAACTGCTGTGAATAACATTAGACTGTTTACAGATTTTATCTTGTAAAAAAAACAGGAGCTCATGGGCTTGCTAAAATCATTTTTTGTAGATTATTTCTATATTATAAAAATGTATTATAAAAAACATATGTTGTCTTTAATGTCAAATGCTTACATTTACCCAATTTATCAAGATTTTAAAATGCTGTTCAGAACATTAGACTGTTTAAATTTTATCTTGTAAAAAACAGTAGCTCATAGGGCTGCAATATTATGACAAAATTCATTTTTGTAGATTATTGGTCTTTATATTGTAGTAATGATCATTAATGTCGAGATAGAAAACAATATAAAACGTTTTTGTTTCGTCTGGGCACATCACATTCTGGCTTCACAGACAAAATATGTCGGTTCATGATGTAAGCCAACTCTAGCACAAGTTATGCAAAAACTCCTTTTATAATCGCTGAAGCTACGAAATTAATGTTTTACTTACATCGTATCTGCACTGTGTTGTTTATGATGAGAGAAATAGCGAGCGTGTTGCAATCAACAACAGCTCCGGCGTTTTCAGCGCTGACTAGTCTAAGCACCTCTGATTGGCCAGTGCATTCCTAAATTCAACAGAAACGCGTGTGATTGGCTATACAGCTCAACACTGCACAACACAGCGTGTGAAAGCAATCAGATGCAGTGTGTCCGAATCTGAATGTTTTCCGCGAATTGACACTCCTCATTCATTTTCACACTTTATTTTAATTGTGACAGACGTTTTTTAATTGTTTTAATACGTTTTTTAATTGTGCAGGGGCACTTTTCGCTCCTTTGTCTTGATTTTCTGTGGCATTTTTGCCACAGTTCCTTTTTTTTTTTTTGATTGAACTTGTGTTGAACCTTGAATGTTTCTATAACACTGACGTGCCTTTTCAAAAATGGATGTGATACTGGTCTAAGATGTGGCAGGTTTCATTTTGACTTGCTTTAAAAACTATACAGAATTTTACTTTGCTCATAACAATTGTGTAGTAGAAATTTTTTATTCATCATATGTGATTAGTTGAAAAGAGGGAAAGAGAAGTGAAAGACAGGATAAGGAGGAGTGTGGCACGTGTGGGTGTACTCACGCGAGCTCACATAACTGCGTGTGTGTTTCTGCGTCTGAATGCGAGCACTCTTTTGTGCTGTCTGAATATTTCTCATCTCTCCTCTCTGGAGAGAGTGCTCTGCCATGGCCCTTACTGGATAACAGACTGTTGTCGTGAATGGGCTGTATAGCCGCTGCCTCTGCTTGTGTAGCAAACTACCTCATGGCCTTGTACTCTTACAACAGTCTACTTTTGTTCTAGTTCCTCTTCAGCCCATCCCTCCCCTGCACAGATGCAGTGCCCACACACTCTCTGTCCCTGAGAGTTTCAAAGAAAAATCTTTTGATGCACAAGTTTTAATTGTACCCCGAAACTCAGGTGTTTAAGTTTTATGCCAGTTCTGTGAATGAGTGTGCTGTCACTTATGTAAATGTAGAGGTTATGTAAATATGGGTGTGATCACACAGTAGCTTTCAAGATGTTAGTAAAATGTATTATTTAGAAATGCAATATTGCAGTTTGAAATAAATCACGGGTAAACTGCAAAAACTAACAAACAACATTTCTGATGTTCATTATATGGACAAAGAACAATGACATTTGTCAAAATATCTTTGGTTATGAAATAAACAGCTGAACTTACCAAGTAATAATCATATGATATAAATATGAAACTATATGGCATAGTAAGTCATAATTCTGACAAATTATGACATTCTAAGTCAATTATGAGATAAAAATATGAAAGTCAAAATTATAAGTTGATTTGTTTTCTTAATTTATTTTTGTCATATTAGACTTTATATCTAATAATTTTGACCTAGTATGTCATCATTTCGACTTTATATATTATAGTTATTACTTAGTATGTCAACATTTCATGTTATAACTATGAAGTTATTATGTCATTATGATTTATCAAAGCATTGTGGAAATGGGCTTCCATGCAAATGGGTGAACTATCCATAACAATTAGTAAGTTTAGAATTGACCTTATAGTACTGAAACAGATGTGAGTGGAAAATAAAAGGACCAAGTCTTCCTTTCCAAAATCCAGTTGGAACCTTCAGGATCCTGTGTTTTCATCCTTGGCTACATCGACTACACAAACATAAATATTTGCAGAGAATTTCCAGGGAATGAAGAAAGATTAGAATAAGGGCCCAGAACATTCCTTCCTCTTGTCAAGGCCACAGGGCCATCAGGTCTTTTGAGAGATGAAGACACTGCAGCTGCAAAACTTGTTATGAGAAGCAAGGAGGGAGGCACAGAGGAACAAATGCAGGAATATTTCATGAAATTTCATCAGTTAAATCCTCTGCTTAGTTGAAGTTTTTTTTTTCTCATTTTTGATGTGATTGTAATAATCAATAATAAGAAGAACTATTATTATTAATTGAGTGGGGTAAGTTGACCCACTCCCTGTATCTTGGCAACTGTACACTTTTCACATTTCTGCCAGACTGTGAAAAGGAGAAACACATGGGAGGAGTGGAAGGCACCCATTTACTTTAAAAACTGTTACTGGCTTGTCAAAGTAAAATTTTAGCATAACATATACAGATAATGGCTGTTACATCAAAGCAAGTTTATCCAGGTCTAAAAATATTTATGATGCATATAGGTAATTTAGTAACATAAAAAAAACATGCAAATCATTTATCTAAATATTAGCCTCAACTACTAAGTTAGCTAATTTTTTTTCCAAAATGGCAGCCATGGGTAAAAGTGAGCCAGCGCTTTAACTTACGCCACCATAAGGCACTGAAGTTAAATTAAATCTCTATTATATATGATAATAAATATATATATAGAGAGAGAGAGAGAGAGAGAGTCCCTAAAGGCCTGTTCGAAATTGCAGAAAAGCTACCATGCCACATTTTGACTAAAATGTTTATTAGTTTCAGTGACATTTATTCCTTCATTCTAATTCAGTTTTTAGTTAATTTTACTCAACAAACTTTCTGTTTAGTCTGTTATTGAAAATTTAGTTTTGCTATTACAGGAATATATATAATGATGTTTTATAATATTTACCGTATTTAATAAAACAAATAAAGCCAGTTGTATATAATGCACAGTTGTTCAAAAAACATACAAGACAGTTGTTCAAAAAACATTTAAAAAAATAAAAAAAGCTTAATTATTCCAAACGACTGGCCGGTAGTGTGTAAATCTGAATTAATAAATTTCACAGTTTCTTTGCAGCACCTGATGATGACGCTAACCAGATTAATTTCAGATATTTAAATTTTAGTATGGTATTTTGGCGTAAACAATGGTTGCCCCATGCAACAGACTCTTATCTGTGATCATAGCGATGACATCCCAACAAACGTCGTCGTCTGCTGATGACGTGCGCGGGGTTTTCCGGGTGCGACGGCTTGAGATGTAGGCTAGCAGGCTAACCGAGAGTAACGTCAAAACACAGATACTCGCTGTTGACTAACGTCAAGAGTCAGAGGGTGGGAAGCGAACATGAAGGGGGTAAACGATTCATTTTACAAGTGGTGTTTCTGAAAGTGAAGTCGCCGTGATCTACATAGATTGAGATAGCTAAAAATAAAATGTCAACAACGCGGCCCCTCCTCGGGATGAAGCGAATCACCGAGGTAACCTGCACGGAGCCGCCGGGAGGCAGGCAGTCCCCGACCGCCAGCAGAACGCAGTCCGAGCCGCTCACCGTAGACGAGTTCACGGTACACGAGGACAAGCAGACAGAGCTCAGATGCAGCAAACCGAAGGTCGAACAGGTTTTCCAAGTGACATTTACGATTATTGGGCTCTTGGATCACACTGGAGCCCACGGAAGTAAGGCTTCCAGGCAGATCTGGCTCCAGCTGAAGGGAAAAAAGGAGGATGTGTCGAAAGCAAAGGTAAATAGAAGTAAATTGTGAAGATGTTCGTCTTAAACAGTGTTGTTGCTTATTTTTTTGTTTGTTTTGCTTTTACTGACAGAGGAGAAATTGATGAACTTAACGCAATTTGAGTTGCAACGTAATAGCTGGAGGAAGCTGATGTCAGAGTGAACTGACAGCCACATGTTTGTCTTTATTTGACATTTAAACAACGGCCATTTGTGTCCTCACAAATTATTTGATCAGTCTTTTTTTGTGTTTCATTTATTTGCTCGGGTCAAGTTTGTCTTGCAAGTGGTGGACAACCAGCAGTGGATTGGAACCCCAATGATTATAGAGCGCTTTGAAACTGTCACTCAGCAGCACTCACATATGCTGATCCAGACCAGCATTTAGTCTTTACATTTCTTGATCATATGCTTTTGGAATTGGAACTTTGAGCCAAGAAGATAAACGGCTACAATTTGTCCTTTTTTGTTTGAAACTTAAATTAATTGATTATTTATTTCCTAATGAACTCGTGTAGAAAAGTAAAATCACACTCGCTTTCATTATGTAGCATGGCTCTGATTCATACTTGTGAATCACACTGGTCAAATCCCAGCTGTGCTGAATAACCCATCATAATTTTGCTTTATGATGTCATTTGGGAATAACTGTTGCCAAACCACATAGATCCATTATTGCCAGTGTGAACGATTGTGTTTCGGTGCATTTCCTAAAATCTCAAATGACAGAAACACATTAGTAAGCTATCACACACATTTACAGAGACTGGACATTTTCACATAGATGTTTCCCGTTAACAAGGTGTCGAAAAAACGAGTTACTAAGACAGCAACAAAAGACGTGGTTTTTCACTAAACACATGTGGCGTCATTGCCTAGTTCTGACATGCCATTGTTTGCAATTCTAGTTAGATCTAATAAGGAAATTATAGCCATCAATGCCAGTAAACCTGGAATATCCTTATTGTTAAACCATGAAACGGAAACCACTCAGTGGATGTGTTTCGCCACCATGTGCACTTCCCCTTTATCGAAACATTTTGAATATTTCTAATACTTTTTCACAGGTATAAACATTATAACCACAAAACTGAAGCGTCAAGGAATTTTTGTGAAATCACATGGACAGGCAAGAAGCTGTTGTCACCACGTCTCACTGACTTTTGAATATCTTTTCCTATTTAAAATAATACAACAGATAGGAGCCGGTATCTGCTTCTCATCCAAACTGTGTCATGAATTTTCTCATGAGTCTTTGACGGAGATCTGTTTGCTTAGTCAGGACAAGACGGGAGGCCCCCAGTGTATTTCACTTTCGGTTTTAGTTACTACTCGGAGTAGTGACTTTTAACCTGGTGTCATTACTGGTACTGTATATGAGTATTTCTTTTACCGTAACTTGCTCGCTCAGATCAAAGAAATAAAAAGTTCAGCAAAGATGTGGCAGAATGGTCCACCCCAAGGGGTTCCTGTGTTGTTGTTTCTTTCGAACTAGTAGCTATTTGCTTACACAGGCGCACACACCCACTCAAAGCCACGTAATCATATCCATATCATGTCTTTTAAGTTAAAGAAAGCCCCTCTCCATTGTTTTAACCAGATAAGTGTGTTTTAAAATACAGCACTTTTAGGGCTCCACAATTTTGGAAATAAGGTTATTCTGATTAAAAAAAAAAAGCATAGTGTCGTACTTGCATGCTTAGGTATTTATTCATACTTTCGTTGATATGATAATGAGCATGTGGAATCTCCCTAGAAAGATGATGTAGCTCTTGGTCATTTGGTCCCTCAAGGCAAATCATATGTGCATGCTAGTTTAAAATATTGAAACCAGTTTGACTTGTTTTCTTCTGGGAATAATCATTCCAGAGTGGTGTGCTTGTGTTGTCATGTTTCCCTGCTCCTTGTAAAAGTAAAGTTTTCTATATTTCGCAATGTATGTGTTGCAATCAAGTCCTGCTGTGTTTATTTTGCAGGAGTATGTGAAAGGCCTATGTGACCCAGAGCTTCAGAAGGAAGAATGGTACCCTGTGGACATGCATTGCATTTTTGCCGGTGCTCGTGGACTCTTTTTAGACCGGCTGCTTAGAGACACAAGTGCAGAGGTGCAAGTTCTGGAGCCGGGCCGTCTGAGGTTGAGCGGGAGCGTGGAGGCTGTCGTCATGGCTCAAAGTCGCGTTCAACAATTTGTCGCCCTCTTTCAAGAGAAGCGAAGCTTGCCGGCTGACAGAGAGCCTATAGTTAAGCGCACTTTTAAGACTTTTGTAGAAGACCGGGCTGATAAATATGCCATGGAGCTGCTTTTGCTGCCTAGTGCCCTCAAAGAGGAACTTTTGGGCTTGGCCCAAAGCCCTACACAGCCTATAGCTATCATAGACCTTGAGCAGGACCGCTCCCAAACTAGCACACCCGTAACAGACCTCTCCAACCGTATTCTTGACGCCACTTTTGAGGATAAAACCGCAGGTCCTGCGACCACTCCTGATGTTGTGCCTGGTCTAAACGGTCGTCCTTGCAACAAGCGGCGGTCCTCTGAAAGCGAGCAGAGGGACACTAAGAGACAATACTCATTGGAAAGAAGAGAAGAAGAGCAGTTAGAAGAGCGACAGCGAGAGCGAGAGCCAAGCCAAACTTGGACAGTTACGTCTTCAAAAGGTATGCTAGCAGCTAGTGAATCGCCGAATGAAAGTGAGGCGGTGAGTCCTGAGACTAACTTGCGCTGTCTTGTAAACTTCTTCCGAACTATGGGCTACCAACAGGAGGTGGTGGAGCGGGTGGTGCGTGAGACGGGGCAGACAGAGGACACGTTTTTACTTCTGGAACGAATTGTGGAAGAGACTCAGAAGAGCCAAGGAGCACAGCGCGCTTCTCGGACGCCTGACCCGTCCCCCTGTGCAAACGCCTCATCCACATCTACCTGCGTCAGGCTCAAAGACAAAGAACGTGCTCAGATGCGTGCACTCGCAGAGATCAAGTGCAAAGAAAACATTAGACCTCCTAGCACTAACGGCATAGGTCAGAAGAGCCAGACAAGCAGCGTGCCGCTGGCTTCTACCACTCTTAAAAGAAACAATGGTGCGCAGAATGACGTGTGTGAAGTGATCATCATTGATGACGATGATAACGACTTCCCAGAAACAGAGAGGAAGCCCAGAATTGCTACACTTGATTTGAAATCAGAGCCCCGGTTTGATTACTTGCCCCGTGGTAGCTCTCAAACAATGGTTCCAGTGCGGATGGAGAGTGTGACGAATCTCCGCAGCTCCTCTCAAGGCCCTCCTCTCCGGAGCACCGACACACGACCGGGATGCTCTTACCAGACGCTCCCTGGACGGGCACCTTTACCTCGTTCTGAGGCACATAGCACTTCTAAACCTGCACCCCTCACCGGCATGTCTCGTTTCCAGCAGTCCCTGAGAACCCCCTACCGACTAGTCCTCCAAAATGAACCAGGCTCCCCCGATCTGCGACACATCATCATCGACGGGAGCAATGTGGCAATGGCGTAAGTCTCCATTACATTTTGTAATTTTGCAAGGCAGTGACCGTTCTCCTTCTTTAATGAACGTGAAGGAATATTTCAAACAGCAACAGTAAATTCAGTGTGCATTTAAAGCTGGAATACACTGCAAGTCTTTTGCCCAGATTTTGGCTCCGATTTGCAGTGTAGTTGACAGTAGTTCTTGAAAGTCATAGGCACTCTAGATTTTAAGCAGTTTGAGTAGGCAGCTTTCACAGAAAATTGCATACCAGTCAGAAGTTTTTAAACAGTAAAATTTTTATGTTAATAAGAAGTCTCTTCTGATGGGAGACCTCCTGGGAAAACTGGGTTGCTGCTGGAAGAGGAGTTATTGAGGCCAGCAGGGGGTGCTCACCCTGTGGTCTGTGTGGGCCCTAATGCCCCAGTGTAGTGACGGGGACATTATACTGTCAAAAGAGCACCGTCATTCGGATGAGACGTTAAAACAGAGGTCCTTACTCTCTGTGGTCATTAAAAATCCCAGGATGTCCCTCGAAAAGAGTAGGGGTGTAACCCTGGCATCCTGGCCAAATTTGCCCATTGGCCTCTGAACTTCATGGCCTCCTAATCATCCCCATATTCTGATTCTGATTGGCTTCATCACTCTGTCTCCTCTCCACCAACCTTCTGGCGCAATATGGCTGCCGTCGCATCATCCAGGTGGATGCTGCGCACTGGTGGTGGTTGAGGAGATTCCCCCTTCTATGTAAGGGCCCAGAAAAGTGCTATATAAATAACAAAAGGAATTGTTATTATTATTATTATTATTGAGCCAAAATACAAAGCAGTAATATTGTGAAATATTTTTACTATTTAAAATAACTGCTTTCTATTTGATTATTTTAAAATCTAATTTATTCCTGTGATGTTACAAAAGATTTGTATTTCAGATAAATGCCATTCTTCTGAAATTTTTCATCAAAGAAATTTGAAAAGAAAAATTCTACTCAGCTGTTTTCAACATAATAATAATAATAAATGTTTTTTGAGCAGCAAATCAGATTATTAGAATGATTTCTGAAGGATCATGTGACTGGAGCGATGATGCTGAAAATTCAGCTTTAAAATCACAGGAATTAATCACATTTGAAAATATATTCAAATAGAAAATAATTATTTTAAATAGTAAAACTATTTCACAATTTTACCGTTTTTGCTGTAACTTTGGATCAAACAAATGCAGGCTTGATGAGCAGATAAGACCACTTTTAAAAAAAACTTTAAAAATTTAACTGTTCAAAAACTTGCACAGACTTTTTTTTTAGCTTTAGACTATGATTCCAGCCAGATGTGTTTAATATTTTAGTTTGCTGTGTGCAGAACAACTTCCTTTCTTTAGTTTTTTTTATTGTGTAAAATAAAAGTATGAGTACAACCAGTGTTGGGATGGTTAATAGAAACATAGGCCTAATAGGTTACAGATTACAAGTTACCCTATTACTCAGTTTCACTATATGTATATATATTGATATTATAATAGTCATCAGTCACCCAGTTTTCTTGATTCCAGCCATCGAAAAGTTTTAGAAGTTGGTTGATAGCACAAGTTACTATAAAACTCCCAAAATTACCAAAAAGCACCGTAAATGTAGACTTTTGAAAGTCGTTTGAAAGCACACAATTGTGGTGTGAAGAACAGACTGAAATTTTGGTCATCAACAAAATTTCATCCCGTTCCTCACACAGTCTCATAGCTTAAGACTTGAAGGGGCTTGACGGATCCTTGTCATTGTTTGAAAATGAACATTTTGAAACTCAAAATTTCTCCTTTTGTGTTCCTTGGCAGAATGAAAGTCATCATGATGAGTAAATGACCTAAACTTAAAATGATCCATTCATTATTTCGAGTTCAGCGTTTGAATGATGCTTATATTAAGAAACCGTTGTGAAGGACAGGTGTGATTGATGCTTTTTTTGGAGACAGTTAGAGGGAGTGCGAAAATGTTGGGTGTTGTTGAGTGTGTAAGTGCCCTTAAAGGTTAAAGCAAGTCACTTCCAGTAAGCTCTGTGTGTGTTTATGAGCTCTAGTATGTAAGTGTTTGTGTTTGAAAACCTAAAACCAGGTGCAACCCCCTTTTTCCTTTCTGCATAGCAGTATCTGTCTTTCTCACTAACACCCCCTTTCCTCTCTTCCTCCCACGTAAAAAGACAACCTCTCTGTGGGTCTCTCCCCTTGTCAGGCCCCTATTTTGCCCTTTAAGTGGCTTACTGGAGGTGACTTCACTTCTTAGAAGTACTAGTATGGAAACTGAGGTGTTACATTGGGGTGAAGAGAAGAAAACCTTTTTAGACCCTACTAGTAAAGCCTAACTCAGGATAGAAAGGTAAACGTGGGATAAGGTGTCAGGTGGGATTTTTTTTCTACCGTAAGACCTTCACCTCAACAAATTACGTGGGCATATACTAGAAAGATGTGAAACACAGTGTATTCTTGAGAGTTTTGAAGATGTGTTCCCACTCAAATAATAACATGAAACAAAAGGCCAATGTGTAATGCGAAGGTGTCTTTAGCTATTCTAGAAAACAACCATTTAGAAAGTTATGGACTACTGTAGAATGCTCATACCTCAGCTAATTATACCATATTTTCCATGCAGAGCACTGAAGAGTCATTCTATCATGTTTAGCCAGTCTTGAAAGCAAAGCTCGCACAGGGTTTCTTATGGCTGATTTGTATGCTTGCGTGATATTTGAGATATCCTCAGGTGAAATCTTGTTGCCATAGCAGCTCAAATATGCAGTTACCAAAAACCAATGCCGCAGCAAAGAGGAAAGATCTCAGTATCTTGCAGTTGAAGATGAAAGTCACTGTGAAGGAGAGGTCAAAGGTCATGGACTGAAACTGGTAGTAACTGATCCTGCTGTAATGATGTTGCCTTGGCCTGGCACATATCCAGGATTTTGTTACAGTTTCATTTCTCATTTCACATTTTCTCAGGTTGTATGATTGTTTCGAAAGGAAATGTTCTTCACATTCATCTACAATTCAAACAAATGGTACCTTCCCTGTTTTAAATGGCTTTATATAACATAAATAAGGTCTCTTACTGAAACAAGATAATTTTAAATTAGAATTTAATTATTTTAAAAAGGAGAAGTGTCTGTGACCCGTTTAAAATACCAACATTTGTTTTCCAGGGATTCATTTTACATGCGCAAAAAGCAGCAAACAACAGAACATTAGGATTCACATGGAGACATCACATTACGCACATGCAGCGCTTCTGCAAACAGAGAAAAACATAAAGCTAGGCTATATATATAATGAATGAATGGGCCTATACGATAAATATTTTGCAGTACTATGCAGCGAGTAGCTAGTATGCAGAGTTTTGGTTCATTTTTGTGCTGCGTGAAAGGAAGACGGCTGAAAGCGACATCCTGTTTTTCTTTATTTTACAAAAGCACAGAGATCTGTTTTTATTGTGAATGTACACAAATAAAAGCAAACCGTTTACAGTTTCGATTACCTGTATGACTAGGAGTCGTTTCCACTGTTAGAAAGAACAGCACACTCACACACATTTAAGCATTGCTAATTTGACAATGCAGCCTTTACATTATCATAATAAAATACAGTCAGCCAAACATATGGATGAATCACACTTCTTTTCGTTATCAACGTACTGCAGCGATATGCCAAACAATTTGTTTAATGCGAATATTGGAATGCGAGTGAAGTGCAAAACCAGGTTCACGTAATAAATAATATTTTGGCATTCAGATTTCGAATACGGAAACATTTGGATTTGTGTCGTATGAGAGACCCAGCGTTAGTTTCAGTTTCGCTTTAGCCTAAATGAATTTGTTTGGGCTTGTCGTTTATATAGCCTAGCTTCTTATGTTTTTTATTCTTGTTCTTTTCTGAATAGTGTTAAATTGCAAGGATTTTAATAAAATAGCCAAGCTTATGTTTATAGTGTTTGTAAACATTTTGCGTCAGCATCAGGTCTATTTCTGAATGTAATAATAAAATGTGACTTAACGTTATAGGTCTACGCAAACTTTTTTTTTTCTCTCTCTCTCAAAAATGCATTTTTTTTTTTAAACCATCCAAACATTTTAAAATATTTTGATGAATAACGGAAAAAAAACACCATGTTTAACTGATTTAAATGAGTTTAAATGAGTATTAATCGGTCAAAATTCTTTGTCAGTTAACGGTTAACTGGTTAAAATGAGCATCCCTTGCGCCATTATTTTGGAAATGGTTGATATGAAATGGTTGCACTCAGTGGCTACTGGTTCTGTCTATTGCTATTTTTACCGCAACATAACTCAGAAAATAAAGTACTGATGTGATGCCATATTGTGCGACTTTTGATTGTAATTTTCAGTCGAAAGGCAACAAGAGAAGTGATGTAAATCTTCACTGTTTTCCTAGCGATAAGAAGAGGAGAAAAAGAATGGGAAACATGCCTGTAAACTAATAAAACTTCCTAAAGACCCACGTCTTTGTTCTCTCCATTTTAGCCCTGATGCTTTTGAGGCTTAAATAGATCACAGCCAGTGTTGGGGAAAGTTACTTTTAAAAGTAATGCTTTACAATTTTGCGTTACTCCCTGAAAAAGCAACTAATTACACTACTTAGTTACTTTTTATGGAAAGTAATGTTACACGTTACTTTTGCATTACTTTTTAAATCTGGGCTTGCTTGCTTTGTTTTTAATATAAAACAATTCGAATGTAAAAGCCCTTTTGCACCAAAAGTGAAATGAATTCACATCAGGCTGAAAGAAAAGTACATTTATGCAGGAGATCACTCTTCAGCTATAAAAAAAAAAACGAAGCACAAGTGTTAGTTTATCTAAAGTAATTTTTACTTATTAGTATTGCAATTAGTATGCATTAGTATTGAATTGCATCATCAAAGGTCAGCAGCAAAAACATTGGTTAATAAAATGGGATTAATACATAAAGGATATTTGTTTTATTTAACGTATTTCATTATTGCAGGGTTGCGTCCTATTCTGAGTTTGCATTTCACTGTTTTTATTCAGTTTGAGGAATACTGAATCTGTTTTTTGTGAGTGAGATGAATTAATGCATGTTCACATTTAGTCTAGAATACAGTAACATCATGTTTACTCCCAATTTCCCGACAGGAGACTTTATTTTGCAAGTTGTGTATTCTGAGTTGTGTTGTGCTAAAAATAGCAACAGGTAGCGCCAGTAGCTCACCCGAGTGCAGCCATTTCATGTCATCGAAATAATGGCACCCCCATAGTCCAAAATATGTATAAAACGATCTGGATTTTTTAAAATAAAAATAATCTTTCATGAGTTTTCTACTGCATATTTCTAAGAGATATTATTTATGTTATATTAAGTCTTAATACCTGGTGTTTCACTTGGTGCACTTGCACTATTTCTGACTAGGGCTGTCAAACAATTAATCGCAATTAATCGAATCCAAAATAAAAGTTTGTTTACATACTATATGTGTGTGTACAGTGTATATTTATTATGTTTATGTATAATCTAAATTATATACAAGTATAAATATATATACAAATAAATTTTTTTAATATGTAATAAATAAATGTATGTGTGTGTATTCATATATACACAGTACACACACATAGTATGAACTTTTATTTTGGATGCGATTAATTACCATTAAAAATTTGACAACCCTGTTTCTGACAACAGGACAAATGTTTTTTGAGCATTTACTTCATTATTACATAACGCCCACTGTAGTCACATGGTCGGTCTGTACTGACCCAGTCAAGAGTCATTTCGGACAAAGGACTACCTTTACGTGTCAATTCTTGAAGTCTCATACCTGTCCCATCAGTGCAAAATAATCAGGTCAGAGTCTAGAGTCACTGGATAATATCTTCATATGGATGAGTTAGAGGTGAACCACATGGGTTTTTTATTTGGTGTTTTTTGTCAGAAATACAAGGGAGAAATGAAAGGTTTTTTTGCATATTTGGCAATTTACATTTCCAGACTGGGAAAGTTATCTGACTCTTTACGTCAGCAGTCGTTGATTTAGTAACACTTCCTGTTTAAAATAACTTTCTCTCGCAGCGGGAACTTCCCCGTGACCCCTCTGTGGTTCAGTTTGTGTGTCTCTGTGTGGACCGGCGGGGTGTGTAGACGGCTGCACATCTGTATGCGTGTGTCATTTTGTCAGAGCGTTCTGAATGGATGAAGATGTGCGTCTATTTTTGCACCCTTTTGCGTCAGTTGTGTTTAATCGAGAATTGGCGACTTACAAGGAAGTAAAACATCTACCGCTGTTCTCAAATGCATTTACATGTGCACTTATCTCTCTATCTGTGGTAGATGCATTGTGAAATTGAATGCAGAGCTATTTCCTGATCGAGCAAATTGATATTCAGGAGGGAACTTTTGTCTTTGATTATTTCATCAGCCCTCTAGTTCAATTTAGCATGTTTAAATGTGAACGTATTACACCTCTTATACCTTTTACTGCATACAGAATCCAATGATACACGTTTACAAAACAGCAGTGTTTTCAGATGACCTCATTACATTGTGTTTAATTTTAGAAACTGGCATTATCTTAGTAATGTAGAGTTTTTATTCCAGTCTAGCATGAGATTAAAATAAACAAGTTGTGGTTTATTTATGGCTGCACATCCATAAGTGGAAGGGCAAGTGGAAACATTGTTTTGCATTGTGGGCTACAGTGTCCCACTCATTTTGACAAAACCAGTAGGTTCTCTAAACCTTCCATGTACACAGTGCATGTATGTCTACATACTGCTAAAATTGTAAGAGTATTCAAAACTGGTTATAACCTTTGACCTCCCTGTTTGCTCTCACTAGACATGGACTCCATCGAATCTTTTCTTGTCGTGGGATCGCCATCGCTGTGGAGGCGTTCTGGCGCAGAGGACACAGAGAAATCACAGTCTTTGTTCCTCAGTGGAGACAGAAAAAAGACCCCAACATCACTGGTAGGAACTCATTTTACTTTCTGTCATTAGACCTGCAATATTTGGTTTCGAGTCCAAAATGTAATATATCGATATATTGTTACAGAACAACACTTTCTGACCCAGCTGGAAAACCTGCGACTCCTTTCTTTCACCCCGTCTAGAGAAGTATGTGGACAGAGAATTTCCTCCCATGATGACAGGTACGAGGTCCAGCCGCTAAAGAGTCATCTAGAATTTTTTTCTGTCTGTTCCTCAACACATTACCAGACAAAATAGTATTTAGGTTGTGGCTTAGATTCATTTGCATATTCATTTTCAATGTGTTTCTGGAAATCACACAAATGTACTTGGTGTGTATAAAAGATGCACAAAACAGAGATGTTGAAAAGTGCGTATATAGAGTTTACAAACAATAAAATTGATGTAAAAATACCCACACTGCGTATTGTCTCTTGTATCAGATATTTACAAACATATACACTACCAGTCAAAAGTTTTTGAACAGTAAGGTTTTTAATGTTTTTTAAAGAAGTCTCTTCTGCTCACCAAGCCTGCAATTATTTGATCCAAAAAAAAAAAAAGCAGTAATATTGTCAATTATTTTTGCTATTTAAAATAACTGCTTCCTATTTGAATGTTTTTTAAAATGTAATTTATTCTTGTGATCAAAGCTAAATTTTCAGCATCACTACTCCAGTCTTCAGTGTCACATGATCCTTTAGAAATCATTCTAATATGCTGATTTGCTGTTCAAGATTTTTTTTATTATTATTATTATCAGTATTTAAAACAGTTGAGTACATTTTTTTCAGGATTCTTTGATTTAAAGCTTTTGTAACATTATAGACTATACCATTCAAAAGCTTGGAGAAATTATAGATATTAATACTTTTATTTAGCAAGGATGCCTTAAATTGATCAAAAGTGATGATAAGGATATTTATGATGTTACAAAAGATTTCTGTTTCAGATAAATGCTGTTCCTCTGAACTTTCTATTCATCAAAGAAACCTGAAAAATGTTTTTTTGAGCAGCAAATATGAATATTAGAACGATTTCTTAAGGATCATGTGACTGGGGTAAGGATCCTAAAATCCAGCTCTGAAATCACAGGAATAAATTACATTTTAAAATATATTTAAATAGAAAACAGTTATTTTAAACAGTAAAAAAAAAGTTTTTGCTGTACTTTGGATCAAATAATTGCAGGCTTGGTGAGCAGAAGAGACTTCTTTAAAAAAAAAAAAAAAAAAAAACATCAAAAAACTTACTGTCAAACTTTTGACTGGTAGTGTATTTACAGTGTGTGTAATCTATTTTCTCATCTGGATGCTGATATGAATATTTAAATTATATGTAGATATAATTTATGGTTATGTCAGGAGCAAGTGAGGATGAAATCTGCCCATAGTTTTATACATGCCCTTGGTTTTCTCTAAATATGACCTTTTTCACAGGTTCCTACTTCATCTGGCTGAGAAGACGGGTGGAGTTATAGTCACCAATGACAATCTGAGGGACTTTGTGAACCAGTCAGAAGCATGGAGGAGGATTATTCAGGAGAGGTAAGAAGAACACCTTTACAGCACGATGTCCAGAAGACCATCAATGCTTTTTCACTACCAGTTCAAAGTTTGGAGTCAGTTAGAAAGAAATGAATACTTTTATTTAGCAGGGACATATAAAACTGATCTAAACTGACAGTGAAGACATAAAAAAAAATTCAGTTCACAGTTTTGATGTTTTTACTGTGTTTTTTGATCAAGCAAATGCAGCCTTGGGAGCATAAGAGACTTCTTTTGAAAACAATAAAATCTTACTGACACCAGATTTGAACATGGATGTGTTTTGTGTGCTCAGTTAATGTTTGAGCTCATTGTATGGATTTTTTAGACTCTTACAGTTCACCTTTGTAGAAGATCACTTTATGATCCCAGATGACCCACTTGGAAAGAATGGACCTCACCTAGACGAGTTTCTATTTAAAGACCGTCGGTGAGTTCCAAAACAAACATGTTGCGACATTAAAATAATACCCAGCAGTGGTTATTACACATTTCTAGTCTCTAAGCAAAAGGAAGCATGTGCTGTCTCCTTATAAGTTTTCTGTCCTTTCACAGAGGTAGTCCCCTAATGGCCCCACCGAGAATAGACCTTCGGGCAACCCCGTCAGTATATGCCTCTGCAACGCAGTCCGCAGCACTTCCCCCTTCCCCTTCGCACTGGCCACACTCTGGACCTCCAGACTGGCACCTTCCCCGACCGTCACCTTCTCCACCTCCGCAGCGGTCACCCTCAGAAACCACAGAGCTCAAGAGGAAGCTGTACGACATCTTTCCTGACCAAAAGCAGCGCATTGACCGTATTCTCAGCGACAACCCATATATGAGGGACCTGAATGCTCTGTCAGGCCTTTTGCTGGGCTGATGAACTTTTACACACAAAATGGAGGTTTTCACTCTTGCGCATGGAGGTCATAGGGCTTTTTTTATTATTAAATAATACCGTGATGGAAAAGCGCTGCTACGAGCTTTTTGTTCAAGCATTTATTTGTTCCGCCAACTAATTTAGATATCCGGGGCCCTCCGATCGACTGCAAGCACAAACACCTAAGTTATAAATTGTTTAAGCGCTTTAAATATACGAGAATGTACAGTCCAGATGGCATATATTTGATGTAAATATTTGTGAAGAATATTATTCCTTTCCTGTAAGTTATCCATTCAGAAATCTTTATTCTAAAAGGTGTTCCAGCTCCACAGTTGTTTTGAACTGGCTTTGCTTTAATTACTGCTGAAGGACAATTTTGATTTGCAGTTTTTGATATGATTGTGCTTTATTTCTGTTTTTGTAAATATTGACATTATTGAGCCAAACGAGTACGAGTTCCAGTCACTCAAAGTGCCCTACTGAAGTGCCCTGTCATCTGCTTGCAAGGATAAAATTGCTCATTTCCTGTTCACTAATTTTAGTTCCCGTTAACTTTGGTGATGGTGACAAGCTGGTATGCTGTTTCTAGGAATCCCTGGAGACCCCCTGCTTCACCCGAGAGACTGTGTAAAACACTTAACTGGTTAGAAAAGTTTCCAGATTACTCAGTGACCCGGCACGTCCCTTCCTCTGCCCTGTTGTGCAAGTCACCGTCTTTTAATAGCAAACAGGAAACCAGAGCCGTCATTGATGTAAACCTTTGTCCCAGTTACAACCATCAGAGGGCGCTGTGGGATTACCAACCTCATTATGTAATGGAAGACTGAGGGCATGAACGAAACACAGTGCACAGTTGTAAAACATTATGTCTTCTGTTCGAGCATCTTATTACCACTAAAAGTGAGTTTTCACTGTTATTGTTACCGCATCAACATTTCCTTGTCTCTGAAATATGTGTAGCGTCGGACTTTGTGAATTGGTATTCAATTTTGGGAATGAAAATGCATAGGCGTTGAACCCACGGAAGCGTCACAGACTCGGCAGGCACTGTGGGTATCTCACAGTATGGCTGCTAAAAACCTTTTGCTTTTTCTGAAAGGCAGTGTTAATAAAGGCCAATTATGTGTTTATCAGGACTTCTGTGGTTTGTACTTGTTTTGTGGTCTCATTTTGACATGTATCAAACAAAATTAGCATAAATGGGGTTTTTTAGGTCATCAAAAGGGCCTTAAAAGTCTTAACAAATTAGTAGCCTTTTCAAAAAAAAAATGAGAGCAGCAAGTCTGAAATTAATAAAGTCATGGTGTGTTGCAGACATTGCTAAAAGTAAGTATCTGCCTCTGTGTTTTTGTTTGGTTTTCTAGTACAGTTTTAAAAAAAAAAAAAAACATTAAACATCTTACTGTTCAAAAACTTTTGACTGGTAGTGTTAGTTTATTTTTCTGACCTGCGTGACAGATAGTTGTTCTGGTTTTTACTAACTAGCTGTATCTTTTAGCTTTTGCCAAATGGACATTACTTTGACATTCACCTCTATCCTATAACACATTTCTTCTTGATTGTACCACTGAAGCATACACTTTTTATAAAGCTACTTAGAAACGTTGAGAAGTGCAATAGATACATTTGAATTGAATTGAATCTAACTGACAGTAGGGGGCGACATCGCAGTTTTTTAAAAAAGTGAGCTCATACAAATACACTAAAAGTGTTTTCTACGCATGTATGTAGATAGTAGATATAAGAGTAATGACGTTACGCTTTCGATTTTTTTTTTTTTTTTTTTTTTTTTGCGCCTCTGCATGCGTAATATCAAGCATATATAGTCTTTCTTGAACCAACAACTTTGAATATATTCCAAACAGTATTTTTTTACCCCATTTAAGGTATGTATATATTTCGGAACATATGAATGACAGCAAAGAGGCTTAGGAAACTAGATTTTGGCAGCGTTACAGTAGGGGTGTCCCTGTCCTTCCTTTGTGACCTCACATGTCTCAGGTTCTCTAAAGGTGCGTAAGATGAGCAAACTAAAACCTACCCCACTATGCAAATCCTGCACGCCTTTAGCGGAATTTGACTGGTCAACAGAATGCTGTTACACTGTTTGGGAAAAACGTCTTGACATTTGTGAAAGCATAATTGGGAATGTTTAAGACATTACGCATATGACGTGAGCACTCACTGTTTAAGAATAGTGAGTTTGTTCATTTGGTCTCTTTTTAATCTGTATCTGTTTTGTTTCAGCATGTGTTTGTAATCAGCTTGAAGCATACAAACCATCAGCCACTGTTTAGTCATGAGTGAAAAAGTGTTTTGAAGAAAATAGGGGCTCAATTGGGGAAGCCTTGACAGCACTTCCCAGACCTAAACAGTTCTGTTTCCCATCTGTTCCCACTCTGTCCCTTTTTCTGTCGAACACAGCAAGAAAAAACTTTCTTTGTTCGGTCATGGGCGGGCGGTTCAAATACCATCAACATTCCACAAAAGCTCAGCATTCTCAGGAACACAGAATTTCTCCTCCCCAACTGCTTGCTTCCCTAAACCTACTGAAATTTCCACCATCTCCTTTAATCTCCATCTCCAACTTTCTCTCTCCCTTTTAGTTGGACGGTATGCTTACATAACTTGTCAAAGTAATCCCTACCAGCCCTCCCCCACTGACCTGTACCCACTGGTTTAAGCTCAACCAGCAACGATGGGAGCACTAATATCTGCTGGGATTACCAGTGAGGAAGCCATACAGCCTTTAATCTTCAACCGTAAACATGCCAACATACGGATCTTTATTGCACATAAAGGAAGTAAGATTGACTGAACAGAAGATCAGAAGAGATCAGCAAGTCATTCATAAGTCGCACAAGTATGCACGGAAACATTTGGTTCTGATAGACTTCATTGAATAGAGGCATTGTTAGCACAGATTATCATTAGCAGAGAGGCTGAAGCGACTTGGAGAATGTGGGTAATATTAGTTCCAGAGGAAAACATCATAGTCTAGATAGTTTGTGGTTAGGGACTGTATCCAGAATTTACAAATAGAAACTGCGAGATCAAATGTTGCCTGAGCGCAGAGGCCAGTTTTATCTTCAGTTGGCTGTACATTTTTTTTGACTCAATAGTTGCCAAATTGTCTCAACATCTGCATCATCTAGAATGTTTTTTTTTTTTTCAAAAGATGAAAAATAGTGTTTTAATTAAGAAAAATAATAGTATATAAAATGTAAGCAATAATAATTTTTTTAATAATAATAGAAGTTAACATTTAGTTGGAAATCATGAGATTAGTCGAAATCGTTTAATTCTATTGATAGCCCTAAAAATGTGCATATAATAGTGTATAGTTTAGTCGATTTTCTTCCTAACTGTATTCTAATACATTCATATATATATAGAGGCCTGTTTGTAAATTTCCATAAAAATACAATTGAAAAGTCCTTAAATTATATTTATTTTGTTTATTATAATATACCACCATTATTATATATACCACTGCTGTCAAATCGATTAATCACGATTAATCGCATCCCAAATAAAAGTTTGGAAGTACATACACATACATGTATATATTACAAAATACATGTTATATATATATATATATATATACATGTACATATTTCTTAAATGTATACATGCATGTGTGTGTGTGTGTGTGTGTGTGTGTTTATACGTACATATAAATATACACAGTACACACAAATATATTATGTAAACAAACACTTTTATTTTGGATGTGTTTCATTGCAATTAATCAATTTGACAGCGATACTGTTAAAATACAGTTTAATGTCCTGTTTCCTTTGAATTCCTTGTTTTGTATACGTTTGTACATTTCCATAAAATATAACTTAATAGTCATTAAATAATATTAATATTATTTGTTATAATTCTATATGTACTAGTGCTGTCAAATCGATTAATCGCATCCGAAAGAAACTTTTGTGATTACATAATATATGTGTGTACTGTTTATATTCATATGTATATAGAAATACACACACACATACATGTATATATTATGAAATATATGTAATATATAATTATATGTATGCACAATATAAATCACATATAAATATGAATATGTATATACATGTACATATTTCTTAAATACATGTATTTGTGTGTATTTATATATACATATAAATATACACAATACACACATAAATTATGCAAACATAAACTTTTATTTCGGATGCGATTAATCGTGATTAATCGACTTGACAGCACTAATATATACTGTTCAAATAGAGTTTAATATCCTATTTCCTTTGAATTTCTTGTCTTGTGTTGTATATTTGTACATTTCCATAAAAATATAATTGAATAGTCCTTTAATAATATTCATATTAGTTATTATAATTATATATATACTAGTGCTGTCAAATCGATTAATCGCTATTATTCACATCCAAAATAAAAATGTATGTTTTCATAATATATGTGTGTGTACTGTGTATACACATACATGTATATATTAAAGAAATATATGTAATATATTTGTATTTATGTATATCATGTATAAATATATGTATATACATAAAATTCTTGTATATATATATATATATATATATATATATATATATACACACACACACACACACACACACACACACACGTTATTATATTATGTAAACACAAACTTTATTTTGCATGCGATTAATCACGATTAATCAATTTGACAGCACTAATATATACTGTTAAAATACAGTGGGGGAATGGGCGGTGTTTTATTTATTATTTCTTGTTATGAAGTCTGTTTTGTTATGCTTTTCACAAAAAAAGTCTGATAGTACACTTGAAAAAAAAATACAATTACTAAGATACAATGCGAACTTAATACAAATACATTTATCTCATTTTAAATGGTCAGTGTAAATGGCCTATATGCATAAAAATAGATGCCTTCATATTTTAGGAATATGGTCCCTTGCTATGTTATTATCATATTTGAGAGTCCAGAAAGTTCGAAGCCCCCTGTTGTAGAGTAAATCCATTTACTACATTATGTCACACACAAGTAAATGCTATGACTTTTATATAATGTGAAGAAGTTTGCTGACAAGGCAGTTTCAAACAGTAATGTAGTGAGAGCAAGAGTACTCTGGGGTTTTAACACACTGGGAGAGAGAAAAATAGACTGTGACTAAATGCTGTTTTGAATCATCAGTGTGGCACACTGGTTGCTCCCGTGGCTAAATGAAGGGCCACTCCCATTCCTCCATCTGCTGCAGAGCTGTAAACAATGATGTCATTTCCTCTCAAGGGCTGAGTTGGCAATTTCAGTAGCTTAAAAGAGCACAGGGCTAATTTACAGTAAGAGTGCTACTGTGCCATTTCACAGTCAGTTATTTCGATTGCAGCTAATCTACGTCTGTTAAAATATGTCATGTATCTCTAACAAATGACTCATAATTAGTCATTATTAATATACAACTACAGGTGTGGCTAGGCAATGCTTCATCTTTACTGACACAGTTCCAGAGGCGTGTCTAGTCTGCAGTCATAGACAGTGATGGGACTTTTGTATTAGTAGTACGTTTCGGTTCTACCGACAGACATGCGTTTTCTTTTCCATTGCCATGATATGATCAGCATATTATACACTCACCTACTTTCCACACCTGTTTTACACAATGCAGGTAAATACAGTGGTTGTCTATTACTGATGACTGCTAAAGTGGCTCTGGTAATGTCTGACAGAGGTATGAATAATTTGTGTTGTTTTCCTACCATCTGTAACTATGGACAACAAATATGGAACAAACTGCATGCACCACTGAATGGTAGTGTACCATCATTTCTGAAATATCACATGAACATGAAAACGTAAAAAATACTGAAGATATACTGTAATAATTTAGCTGAATTTTCCCAATGTATAAATAATTACACCACAATGTTCTTGTGTTGTATTAAAGAAATTTGCTTCACTGTATCATTATTTATTCACTGTGCAGTGTGTATAGAAGGTGTGCAAACTTTTCCACGACTCATAAAACAAACAGCACCTGCGTTGGAATTGACTTTGATATAATTGCACTAAACCACTTTGTTCTGACACGTAGAAGACTTTACAGTGGTCACCAGTAATACAATAGGACACCTAGCAGTAGTACTCAGTAACAGGTAAAGGTATCTCTGTTAATTCTAGACAGGGAACTCTCAGGAGTCCTCCATCAATAAATAATTTAAAAACATTTAGGTGGACAGACGGTAAAAAAAATAGACTGACATGGCAAAAGGAACTATTTGTTTAATTACATCATGTCACGGTCTATTTATATCACGGACACACCTTTATTACACAAGTGCTCAGGTGGTCTTATTGTTCTCAAGTGAAGTATTTTGTTGATGTCCTCTTTGAATAGAATTTTTTTTTTTTCAGAACTGATAGGAATTTGGTAGACAAAACTTTAAAAAATAGTTTTTAATGTTGTGAGTTTTTAAAACTACATTAAAACTACACAGTTTCACTGCCCGAAACCAGCTCCAACATAAGGCTAAAAGCAGCCTAATGTTTTTAATATGACTTCATTTGTATTTAACATGATAACAATTAAATAAAAACATTGTAAGTTACTAATTATAATGCTTACATTTCCTTAGCTATTCAAAAAGCAGCTACAGAAAATGAGCAAAGGACATTAAGATTATCAAAGAACATCATCACCGATTAGCCTATAGCCTAGTCTAGTGCAAGTTCATGCATTTTAAAAAACACTCGCGTTATAAGTGATGCTATCTACACTGTAGGATGAAAAAAAATCTCTTACCACACACTGCACATGTTTGTGCGTGTTACGGCTCTGACAGTGCCACTGGAGCTGATCGCGGCCACTCTAGCAGGGTTGCCAGGTTTTCACAATGAAACCCACTCAATAGCTACTCAAAACATGCTCAAAACTAGCCCAATGGCATTTCAAGTGGGCCCCCCATTAAAAATCGTGTTCTGGGGGATAAAATACATGTTTTTGTGTCGGGGCTTCCCTGATAAATTTTCATTTCAGGGTAGGGTAACCACATGGCAATAGATCTGTTGCAGGACAGAAGATGTGATTTTGCGGACAATGCGGGACACGTATTGTTATGCTATGTAAATACTGATTTACATCCGTTTTCATATGCGCTTATTTATGTTTCTGAATGGAGAATATTGTGTTTCCCCATATACACTCGACCGTTTCCGTCAGTGGTGCTAGATCACTTGATGAGGTCTGCACATCGTTTGCGGAAACTATGCTGCAAAAAGAAATAAAAAGCTTTCTTAAAAAGGCAAAAGAACGTATGTACCAGCATCAAAACATATCTAACCAGCATCCCAGCATCAAAATATACCTACCAGCATTTGCTGTTTTTTTCACCAGGGATTTCCGAGAAATTCACGGAAGTCGGTCATTACACTTCAATCAAATCGCGGTACGGACTAGTATCTGTAAATATTCAGCCTCAAAATATCATTTAAATATGAATCCTGCATGTTCTGCGTGTCTTCTTATGAATGAATGATGCAGATGCACGCGCGGTTTCCTTTATTACACACTCCTAACGCTCGCGGTGATTTCAGCGTCTGCCATAAAAAAAAAATCATGGACAACATCTCCAGAACTGCTCTGAGAGTACTTCGTGAGCATTTCACTGTTTCATTTGAGTAAAACCAGGGTCATATACTCACAGAAATTTAAAGGTATTCAGGGCAACCCGTCAAAATAAACGTTCCGTTTAGCTTGTAGACATTGTGCCAGAAATATATTGCTATCATTAAGCAGAATGTTACTACTACTACTACTGTTGAAAAATTAATAAAACTTTGTTGCACAATATTTCTTCCATCTTTTAAATTTTAATAGTACATCTCCTTTATTTGCCAAAAATAAAATTTAATTTTCATTAATGAAAAGATCAATTAATATTTTATGCCTTTACTTGATAACCAGAAAAATGTAAATACACAACACAGAATTTCATAAGGCTGTTGTAGAAATAAATAAAAGTTGTTTTATGCATTCAAATAAATAGACATGCTAAAACAAATTTGGTAACAATAAAACATAAGGTGAGAAAAAATAAAACATTTCAAAGGGCCCTAAACATAACTTTTGATAAATTGACATTAAATCGTATAAGTTTCATTGTTTTAATTAATTACACATGTTTTTTTTTTTTTTTTAATAAAATTAAATGTAACCATTAAAAAGGAGTCCAGAAAAATTAAAACAGAAAAAAACTAAACATAAAATGGGGCCTTTTTTCCATGCAGATATATATTTGTTACAGTTTTAAATACATTTTCAAATTTATTATTGTATTTATGTAATGTATTTTTGTAAAGTTATAATTTTGTTATAATGTTTTAGAATTTTGTTATAATACTTTTACTATTTACTATTTTTGTAACAACGCTGTTTTGTGCCACTGCTTTGGCGAAGTATCTGTCAAATTAACTAAAATCGTATCCACAATGTGACTTCGCTCACACGATCAGTTAATCATCCGATGTTTTCAGAATATCAGAAGATGGGTGAGTCAGGTCATCAACCTTTTTTCTTTGTTCAGTTTGCACACTGAACATGGGTTAACTTGGAGCTCTTATTTTTGAACTCTTAAAGTGCACCAGATTAATAAATTTACTTTTAAAATATATCAGATTTTCTCCCGGGGAAGCATGCCCCCGGGCCTCCCTAGAAGGATCCAGGTTCACCCACCTGTGTCTAAAACATGTTAAGTAAGTATGATGTTAGCTCCCTTCCACCACCACCACTAGCCCCTGATGTTTTGGCACCAGCCCCGGATGTAGTCCAAAGGCCGTTCCTTGTAGTTCTTGGAAAGGGATTTTTTAAAAACAAAACATCTCCCTTTGGAGTGGACTTTGAGATTTGTAACTTTGTAGATCTTTTTAATGTCCAAACATACACCCCACCCTGACTACAATTCACAAAGTGAAAAAGAATAATAGGACCCCATTAAATGCAAATTATATGAACATTTTACACTACATGTGGGATGTCAGGCACCACGTGTTGCTTAAAAAAGCGCTGAAACAGTTTTCTGAACTGGATCTTTGGGATGAACTGTTCAAAAGAACCGATTCGTTGAAACGAGACGGTATTCTCATTACTACTCTGTTGTTGACCCAGCGTTGTTCTGTTTGTCGCGTTCACGTGGCTGAAGCGCGTCCACGTAGCCGTGTAGCGGCGCTCCCGTGAAAAATATATTTCAACAGCTCCAGTCAGTGCGCGACACCGAGACTGCCGGGCGACAGCAGCGTCTCCTTTTAGCGAATGTGGAAACACAAACAACCAAACGATTAACGGACGTATAACCTAACGCGGAGCTAACTGTAGTGGATTATTTTTTAACTGTTCCGTTTTGCAGCAGAAGGATATTTTTTCTAGAGGTAAGTGCAGTGTTTAAATCCCTCAGTCGAGGATAATGACTCTGTTGTTGATTTTACTAGGCTTAGCGAGCTAGCTAGCTCAAAAGCGGCTAGCCGACTATGCTATCAACCCTTTTGCTATGTTCCTCGTCAAAACACATTTTAGTGACCCTTTTTTCTGCGAACACATTACGATTCCTGTCGTGGTTCGTAACTAGTCACAAAATGTTTTTTTTAATTCTCTTAAAGGCTGAGATTTGGTCCATGTAGCCGTTATTAGCCCAGCTTTGCTAGCTCTCTATGCGTGTGCTAAACGAGACACTGTTTATGTGATGAAGTGAAATGAAATATAACCATTGCAGTGCTTTGTAATCTTAAAAGTAGAGTGCATGCGTGCAAACAGGCTATTTGTGTTTATTTTTTTTACGTTAAACCAACGCTTGAGGCCTGGTTAATTGACATTGAATCATATTAGTAGTGTTTCTAACCGTGAAATGACTTGACTGACAGATATTAGATGCTGTATTAATCTCAACAAGCACAGTGCAGTGCAAAAGCAGCCTGGTATTATATACACATGTACACAGGTCAGCATGTGATCTAGTAACATTTTTATCACCGTTATGGTCAATGTAACCTATGATGATGTAGAAATCAGTCATAAGGAAAACATGCACAAAGCTAGCCGTCAACCCACACTTGGTGTGGAGTTTCTAGTCCACACAACTCAAGATGTTACAGTAAAATCATCAGATTTGCATGTGCATGTGATTGCTTTGAGACCTAAAGAAGCTTAATGTCACGAATGCCCGTGTCTCTGCTACACACGGGATTTATTTTAAGCTCTCACAGACGCCTTGAACTTGGCAGCTCGATCATCACCCCTTTTTGTTTACAAATCAGCTACGATTTGCCATGGAGATGTTGCATCTTTGTTGCGACTGAATTGAGCTGTAGTGTTTTTGTTGTTCTTTATCCTTAAAGATCCTTTTAAGCATCTCCCCTATCGATTACAGTAATTGAGGTTAAGTTGCAGCTGGTTGAAGCAATAGTTAGATAGGATAGGGTCAAATCCCTTCTGTAACTAACCTTATTCTACTATCTTTAGAAAGGTAAGGTTGTTGTAAATACTGGAGTGGTACCACAAACTTTATATTTTGATGCATGCAATAAATAGATGTTTTAAGAAACCCTTCAGTCTTTTTTTTTTAAAGAGCTTTAAAAATGTCATAGACATTTTTATTGGTCTGATGAAAATGCCTGGTAAGGCATTAGTTTAAAAATGCATAAGCCCTTCTACCTTGGCTTAGGGACGCATTAGATTTATGTTTCTGTGTGTCCAGGTGCTTGGAAATGCAATCCTCTGCTTTCATTCTACTCACACGCCTCAGCAGTGAATTAGAGATCATGTTATGGAGCATTCTTCACAAATTTATTGATTGTTTATCTCTGCTTTTTCTGGTACACCAACTCTACAGTAGATATTTGTGTTCTTTAGTAAGATGTTCATGCAGCCTTCTCCAAAAGAGATGAACAAACCAAAATCTTTTTTTTTTTTTTTTTTTTTTAACCAGCAGGTAATAGTAGTAATTATAACAATTAGTCGTAAGTAGCATGTGTATGTTTGTAGCAATAGCCAACAATACATTGTATGGGTCAAAATTATCGTTTTTTGTTTTATGCCAAAAATCATTAGGATATTAAGTAAAGATCATGTTTCATGAAGAGATTTTGTAAATTTCCTACTGTAAATATATCAGAAATTAATTTTTGATTAGTAATATGCATTGCTAAGAACTTCATTTGGACAACTTTAAAGGTGATTTTCTCAATATTTAGATTTTTTTTTGCACCGTCAGATTTACAAATAGTTGTATCTCTGCCAAATATTGTCCTGTTATAACAAACCATACATCAGTGGAAAGCTTATATTCAGCTTTCATATGATATATAAATCATAATTTCAAAACTGACCCTTATGATTGGTTTTTTGGTCCAGGTTCACATTTATGCATTTGTTTTTGGCAAAGTTCCTTTGCATTTTTAATGGGTCTGCCTTTTTATTATTCATTCAGTGGTATTTCTAAGGCCTACTTTTTAACATATGTTGACTTGCAAGACATTTGTTGTTTTGAAATGGCACGGTTGGGTGTTATTCTTTATTGGTGGTCCCATTATAACCATAAAATGAGGAAAAGTGTAATTATTGGTTAAATTAAAACATTAATCCGTCTAATTCTACTTAGTGCTGTATTTGGGTCATTTCAGTCTACGTCTGGAGTCATTTTATTGTCACTCTTTTATGTTTTCAACCTGTCTTTGTGTGGCAGCTGCACACACTTGGCCAGTCAAACTTGGTTGCCCCCCACAGAAACAGCATCTGTCTTTTAGAGTTAGACTCCACAGCTTCAAGGTAATGGTGAGGTAACCTGAGCCTGTTTAGAAAGGCTGAAACGGGAGTATAGAGCAGGGATAGACCATTTCACACTCTCTGAACCATTGCATCTCACTTCCACCTCTTATACTTGCATACACACAACACTGTTCTCTCTACCCCCTTGTGGCACCAATATGTCTCCTCCATAATCACTACAGGATCATAATTCTGGTCGACCATCTGTCTGAGTGAAGCAGACAAGAAGCCTGATTGTTTACGTTGTGTATGAGCTTGTGTACATGCATGCAGGTGGGTGGATTCAGTCTTCCCACTGCGTCTCTCAGTGTTCTTTCTCCTTGACAACAATCTATTTGCACATTTCTAGCTTAGCATGTCTTGGATTAATCAGTTGCTTCTAATAATTGTGCTTTTGTTCATTTACATAGTGTTATTGTTATTAGCCTACTTGAGCTTTGCCTGGCTTTCAGATTTTGCTTTGCAAAAGAGCACAAAACATGCTAGCTCTGATCTGATTTAAAGACGATTCAAAGTGTGCTTTTCAGCATGTGAAATAGACACACTTCAATTGGCAAGATCTGACATTTGTGGCCTGTGAAGATGATTGAGAATGACAGCTTTTGAATTTTGAGACTCAGAACCTCTTACCTAAATGTAAATGCTAACACAAATACACCAAATGCCTTATTGTTTGTCTAGGGCACCCACAGCGATTGAATGGCTATAGCTGGATGTTACCTTAACAGCCCCTGCCCAGAGCTCTGGCTGTATATAGAGTTACAGGATAGAGCACTAATGGACTCTGTCCATAGAGAAGATATCTTAGAGATGAGCAGGAGATAATGGATGGGATAGAATCGCTAATGAAGTGTGCATGTTATGCTTCATTTCCCCCTGTTTGTCTTCAGATGGAGAAGCTTCTGTTTCACTTTTGAGTGGCCCAGTTGGAGACGAGCGTGTCGAAGATGGCCGTGCAGATGTTGTCCGTTAGACAGTAAATTAAATTGTAGCCTGTGGTGGATAAACTACGTCTTTGAGCTCGAGAGAAATTCAGTTATGTTTATTGTATGCCGTTTGATTGTTTATGGTGTTGATATTTGCACTGAATTATATGTGGTATAGGGCTGTGGATGTCCTATTGTTGGTGCATGTGTTTACAGTGATTTTGAAGTGTGTAAAGGCCATCAGTTAAGACAAAGTGATATGTGATTTTTTTTTTTTTTTTTCCTCTTAAAGTATTTTCCACTGGAAAATTCCATTTGTTTTGCATCTTGGCTATAGAGGAGTAGAGCTCTGTTGTTTGTTCTACCCGGAGCACAATGACCTGCATGTAAATATCATGCCTCAGCCCTCATTTAGATGGAAATGCCGGGCAGAATCTGTGCCCTGCCCTCAGCCCTTTTGTTTACAAGTGCTTGCCTGGCGTTGATTGGAGATTTGTACCATTAACAAATCATTCTGCTGTCAGCATATGATCTGGGCCCATGGGGGCAGTGTGGAGCACATGGTGCATTGGTTTCCAGAGTGCAACTATAATTGTCTTGTCAAGGGAGCATATGAGTCCTTATATAGTGGTCTTTAGTTTGGCATTTTGATTTGGTGAGATGTTTTTTGAGTTTGGAAGATTATGTATGGATGATATGAGACTTTGTCACCATGAATGTGTAATTTTACTCAAAAATATAAAAACATAAAAAATGAAATTCATATATACTAAATATACTAAAATGTTAAATTCAGGAGATTACTATACCATTTCTGTGATCTGTTTTCAGTTTCTGAATTTAAAATTAATATTTTGTAATATTGTAATGAACAAACATTTGAAAGAATTAATTATTTGGTAAAATTTAAATTCAACTGAGTATATATCAATTTACTTGTGTATTAATTCTTGATACACTCTAAAAAAAAAAAAAATGCTGGGTTAAAAACAACAACCCAGCGCTGGGTGAAATGTGGATAAACCCAGTGATTAGGTTGTTTTGACCCAGCTGTTGGGTTAAATGTTTTTAACAAGTTGAATAAATAATAACTGAATAATAAACATTTTTAAAATAGCTTTTTAATAAATGTTTACCTTCTGAGTATTGCTGATGCCTCTAGTAATTGTGTCTCCGATTTTAAATTTACAACTTATTTTGGGTTCATTTTAAGCCAGACATATAGTAATTTTAAACAATAATTGAGTTAAATAAAACTAAACAAAAGATTGGGTTGTTTGTTTATTGTTGTTTATTTTATTCCGTTTAATTAAATTTTCAACAAATAATTAATTCTTTCAAATGTTTGTTCTTCATTACAATATTACAAAATATAATTTAAAATGCAGAAACTGAAAACAGATCTCAGAAATGATGATATAGTTATTTCCTGAATTCAACATATTTTCTCTGGCTATATGAACTGCATCTTTTTTGTTTTTACAAGCTGTTTTGGGTTCATTTTAAGCCAGCCATATAGTAAATTTTAAACTAGTTGAGTTTCGGTTGGATTAAACATTTAAATGCTAGGTCAAAACAACCCAGTCGCTGGGTTTGCCCGTATTTCACCCAGCGCTGGGTTATATTTAACCCAGGATTTTTTAGAGTGTATAATAGTGAATATTTAAACAATTAAGTGCATTAAATCAGTTGTTTTATAACCAACATGCAAGAAACTACTTTGTTGTCATGTGACATTAAAAAAAAAAAAAAATTTCTTGTCACATACTTCTGTGGTTTAATCCTTTTATTTTATTTTTTATTATTTAAATTTTTGTTTTGTTTTGTTTTATTTTGGTCGTTGACATGGCAAGGCATTTTTTTCTTGTAGCCGTGCAGACAAGTTGGTGAGAAATTAAAATAAGCACCTTTAATACAGAACAGGATGCCTGCAGGTGTTTCAGTCACACTGTATGTGAGGCAGGACTGAGCAAAACCCATTTTACATGTGTGAACCCTCACATCTGCCCTTTCAAATTATAATGTAGCACCGCTGGAACAAAAGACTTGGCAAATGGTCTTTGATAATTTTCAAAGGCCTTCATTTCTTTTGTAGGTCCATCATTGTATTTAACAGCTCTATGATTAACAGATGTTTTTACATAAATAGGAAAAGGCTGTCTGAAGAACCTAAAGATGAACACCATTTGTTCTGACTATAAAGGCAGGGATTTTAATACAAGGTCTTATGAGCTCATCTTTGTGGAATTTAATGTTTTGGTTGCCATGTTATCGCTAGCTAAATCTACAGGGCATGTTTTGATGGACACGAGGGACCAAAGGTCACACGAGACAGTCAGAGCCCTGTAGTGTCACACAGAAACACAAATGGGGGTTGCTGTCCAGGCCTTAATGTCAGTTTCAAGAGCAGAAAGGTCAGATTGTTTTTATCAGCCTTATTCTAGGCATGTTGGGCGTGCGCTGGGGTATTTCGGGTAGTGGTGAGAGGCGATATTTAGTGGTGTATGATGTGGCTCTCTAGGCTCTGAGCTTCTTTATAGCAGTTAAGATTGGCGGTATTGGATTTGTTGTAATGTACCTCATTCTCTCTCTCTCTCTCTCTACTTACAAAGGGCCTTTAAAGCTCCATATTTGTGGTTTTGTTAGTGCTGTTTATGAGCAGAGTGTCTGATCGTTGAGTGTTTTGTTTAAGTTGCCGGCTGTCGTAGAGGTGCCATGCTGTAAAATCTCTTTGTCTGGGCGACATGAATAGAGGCAGAGGCAGCGGCAAGAGGAGGAGCTGTGTAATCTGACACGGCTGGGCCCATGAACCGGTCCCACTCCTCCACCACCACCTCCTCCTCCTCCTCAGAGAGAGAGAACCAGAGAGAGCGAGCATGCTGACTTCAGACTGACATTTGACTCCTCAACCCACAGGCAACAGTGGTGACTGTGCAGGCGGGACTCTCTCCTTCTTTCTGCGGTCGTTCTGAGAGTTCGCTCCTCTGTGCAACAGCGTGTTTCTTCCCTCTCCGTTTCTTCACTTGAAGAGCTGACGGGGTACTCCGACAGTCCTGGGAGTGGTCTTTCTCAAACAAGTCTTGGAATGCACTTATAGAGGGGGAAAAGCCTGACAACTCGGACTCTGTTTTTAGTCTTTTTCCTCTTTCTGGAGATTGCTGTTGAAGTCCCACTCCAGGCACTGGAAACTGGATCTACTTGTGTAACATTCCTAAACTACAGTGAATTCTTTTTTTTTTTTTTTTTGTTTTTTTTTTCCCCACTTTCTGTTCTACGGACTAGTTTTGTGCTCATTCTGGGCTGTTCTCTACTGACAAGAAAGTCTTTTAAAACACAAATCTCCTGCTCTCCACTTTAAGGAACGACTGGTGGAGTTACATAAATTGCGCGAGTGTAGGTGTTCGGGACTCATCCCTTCCTCCTTTGGGGGGTTGGGGGTGGGGGTACCTTACCGTGGCCCTAGGCGACCTGTTGGAGCTGTGTTTCTATCTTAAGCTGGTTTTAGAAGACGGAAAACGAGCGTGAAACGGGAAAGGAGGGACCCTCTTGTACGGGCCCTTTTGTTTTTATGGAAAGAGCATGATGAAGAGTCAATCTGCTCCCCATGTCGGCTACTATTAGACTACAGCCTGTGTACTCATGGAAGGGGGTGCTCAAGCTCTTCTCTTGCATAGCGGCCAGAACTGCTAGTAAACCTAAAGGTAACAGAACAATGCTTATTACCACCACTAACTTCACTAACTGAGAGGAAGACCATTTCATTGGTCTCTCATTCATGGTCATCACGTTTGCCCAAAAATTAAAGCTCTGTTCTCATTTACTAACCTGAATGACTTTCTTCTGTGGAATGGAAAAAGATCTGTTATCCATAACTGTTTTTCCATACCTTGAAAGTCATATGAGTCTAAAGCAACATAGTATAGACAAAAAAACACTTTTGACATGTGACATGTCCTTTGGGCCTCTAGTAACATTCCTGTGCTTTCCACTATGGACAAAGAAGGGAAAGTTGTCTATTTTCAGAAACAACACTCTTATTTTCTTTTCTCTGTTTCTTTTAAAATGCCGTTATCCCTCCCATCCTTGATTTTGTTTTCTTTGTGTATGTGTGTGTTTGTGGAAAGCTTGAGTCTTCGGCTTGGAAGCGTGGCTTCAATGAAGCTGTCATCAGATCTGCTGTGTGCATTGTTCCAGTGTTTTTTACTTAGCTGTGCTCTTCTGTTCACTCCATTAGTAGTGTAATAGTGTAGACTAGGATACATGTATGTTGTAGATTAAAGTGGGACAGTACAGTGAGAGCAAGCTGTGACTTGTCTGTCTGCTTAGGGAACTCTGACTCACAGACTGGAAGATCATGTGTGTCTTGTATATGTGTAGGTGACATAACATTTTTGTCACTTCATGAATGTACTTTTTTTTTTTTTTAAACTCGTTTTTAATACATATGGAAAGAAAGAATAATCTGCACTCATGCAATTTTGACATTAATGGTTACCTCAAATAAAATGTCTACAATGCATTGTTTTTAATTGTATTGTATGCATTTTTGGGGGGTTATATTACTTGACTATTAAAATTAAATGTTGCATACATTTTCCCTTACAATAATCGCCTTCAAAAAATTTAAATTTTGACCTAAAATCCAAATTTTTCCAAAAATATCCATGTTCATTTGTAGGGATGTAAGTTAAAGACATCAAAATCTCACGATACAATACTATCACGATATGAAAAAGATGGTACATTTTTAAAGTTAAAGTATTCTATCTAATGCACTTTGAGGGTTCAAAATTAAGAGCTCCAACCTATGTTCTTAACAAAGAAAAAAGTCAGTAAATTGACTTGTACATGAACTTTAAAGGGAACTCAACCCTCTTTTTATTTATGATATACTGTCTCAGTCTAAATTACATTCACACTTGTGTTTTAGAAAGCCAAACATGTTAGAATATAATCATAAAAATAACATCAATGACAGTAAGAGCCATATATTGTAAAACAATTGCACTGTAAAATAAATGAAAATGAATTTATTTCATTGGTATATTATTTTTGCTTTACACAACAGCAGGGAAATGACAATAATTCTTTCCTAATTTCTACACTTGAAAGAGATATTTTGAATTTGGACTGCAGTACCTATTTAAACTGCTAGCTGTTAGCAATTCATATTGCACTTTTAAGCTTTTATTTTGATGTAAACGACAGTAGAGCTTTTATTTTGAAGGAAAACTCCAGCTTCATTGAAAACATGCTTACAAAAACGTGTCTTACTGCAAAGCTAGTGAAATGCTGTAATCATCTACCGCAAAAACAAAGCATAACTGGTGGCGTTTGCGTTCCAAAACATGCGCTAAACTCACAGCACATGCATTAAACTAATTCACTGTATTCACTGTGATTTGATGCGCGAAAAACACCCGATCACAAGCTGATCACGTAAACCATGATGAGTTGATGACGGGATTAAACCATATAGCATAAAGCATGATGGCCTAAAACACATCTTTAAAGATCTTTTATGTTAGAAAATGTTTAAATACATTTTAAAAACTACACTTTTTTTTTTTTTGCACAGAAATGTTTCATATCGTCATGTGACCACGATAATATCCAGATATTGATAATATTGTTACATCCCTATTCATTTGTCAACTACCCACAGTGCATTTCTTCTATGCTTTGATCTCATCCTACATTTAATTTTTGTCCCTCAAGCCAAAGCTAGCCACCAAGTGGCTAAATGGCTGCATTCGCTTTCTGTATGACGCAGAATTTGTCCTGAGATTTGGTACATTGAGGCAGGTCACTGTATGACTCATAAAAGGGTTTATAACCTAATCACGAGGTTCTCATAGTAGCAGCAGAGTCAATTATGATTGTTGATATCAAAACAAAATTGAGTTTTCAGCTTTTAAGTCCCTGTTGGCTTTTGGTCATGCTGATCCATGCTATTGACCATCTGCCAGATTTGAAGTTCTACATCTCTTAAATTGCTGAATAATTCCACCAGATACTTTAATGCATATTGATCGGCCTTCCATTTTGAATGGCTTCTGATGAAATATTGAAGTGTGGCCTAATGTGGAGAAATCAATGTTAAGCCCAGATGCTATTGTGCTGTGCATTAGCCCTGCCCACCGTGAGCATCTGCTTTAACAGGCTTTGCATTAGAAAAGATGAAAATCGTATGAAACTGTATTCATAAGGCTGCTAAAAGGAGGTCGGTTAGAGGGGTGTGTCTGTTTCTCAACATAACGGTATGAAGAAATATCTGTTTTACTTGTTTTGTACCTGTATTGTTCCCAGTTTCACTAAGTCTTCTGTTATCTTAATTATTGGTACAATTGCTATTGAGAGAAAGAAAAAAACAGAAGCTTATGTTGGTATTTAGAAAGTCATTTTCATCTAAGAACATTGTTTTAAGAAGGTTTTGCAACACCTAAGAAGTTGTTTAGTTAGTGTGGGAGCTTAGTGACACCTAAACAGCATGGAAACACTTTTTTTTTTTTTTTTAGTTACGCAATGAACAACTGACTTGTTGTGAGACCTGATTTTCACCTCTTTATTCTTTGTGGAAAAACCAAACATGTTCTCTTTTAAAATTAACCAGAAATGCAGCACTACAGTTAGAAAGCAAAGTTTTTTCATTGTTTGTTTCAAGACTAACCAAACCTACTCTCTTTCTTTGCTTTTTCTGTCATTCCAGAGGTCCACACATTTCAAGGAAAGAAGAAAGACGTACTTGGGAATCTTATGGACGAAGGCAAGTATTTCTTTTTATGTTCTCACTGTGTGAGTTCTGTTATTGTATTTTTAGAACATGCAATGTTTAGGTTATCTAAACAGTCACTTCTGCCAATACGCAGACCTTTGGAAATGTAAGGATCGCTGCAACAGGGTTGGGTTTTTCTTGGATGTGATTCTTCATTTTATGTTTGGCTGATGTTTAGTTCAGCTTCAGTTCGTGGGGATGTGCATGGCTTCTTAGTAGAGAGAAATATTTGAGAAAAGGTAGATGATAAGGGTTTGTGCTTGTATTCATTCACAGCAGGACAGATCTGTACCAGCAGACTTCCAGAACCTTTGAGCCTATGTTACCACAGACAGAACCATTAGACATTGCATCTCTCCCCAGACCTTGGTGGGTCACGCCACATTGCCATTTTTTGGCCTTAATCTCTTCATCCACCAGAGCCCTGCATACTGAACTTCTTGTCTGTGTCTTCCATCAATTTTCAAAGGACTTCTTCCAGAGAACTGTTTTTAAGAACGCTGTTTACAAATGAATCTAAACCAAAGGCAGTTTGTTTTATTGGAACGTATCCCAGAATATATCCCACAAACCCCTTCTGCAGTCATACATGTGTACTGTACAAGCTTGTTTCCATAGCACATACAAGCCTCATAGAGGAATTGAAACTTTAATCGTAAATCTTAATAACCCACAAAACTTTTATTATCCATTTTGAGTACTGCTTTCAGATCTTAGAAATAAAACTAATTCCCATTACAGAATGTTGCAGACCACTAACCACATTAGAGACTGCAGCAAGCTTAAATCCAGTGGTAACACCTACTGAGTGAACAAAGCGCTTGACCACAGACATTTCCATGGAGTCTGGCATCAGACCACATTATTACTGTACCTGATTAAACACCAAGCCAGAGTTTAATACAACTCGATTTTGCTAATGCTTTATGTACTGAAGTATGTTATTAATTAGCCCTACCATCAATTTGTGAGGCTGCGAATGCATGCTAGATGGTTGTTCCTCTCGCTTTAAAATTGCTGCATTGTAAGAAACTCTACTGTGCTTCATTAATGTAGATGTTTGTAAAATAGGTTACATAACTTTGTACTGTCTAAACAAGATGCAGAATTGCTTGATTTTAACCACATTTTTACGTTTGCATTCTAAAAATGCTGGATTAAAAAAAAAAAACCAAAAGCTGGGTTAAATGTTTAACCCAAACTTCTGGGTAGTTTTGTTGTCAACTATTATCAACGATTCCTTTTAAATTACTGTATTTCTTGCTTAAAATGAACCCAGCTGGGTCAAAACACCCCAGTTGCTGGGTTTGTCCATATTTCATCCAGCGTTGGGTTGTATTTAACCCAGCATTTTAAAAGTGAGAATGTTTAATTAAAATTGTGTATTTAAGCAATGCACTTATATTTCACCAGATTTGCCTTGAGAAATTTGTTTTCAAGCATTTTAACTAGTTCTGCCAACTTATGTTGTCAGGTCTAATCAGAAACCAGCCCATATCTCTTACCAGACATGTGGAGTCCCAGCTTATGCCTTAGGCATGACAAACTTAGGTTACGGGTTTGATATTTGAATTTATCAGCAAACATTAGAATATTTGAGATGTGACTGCATTGCAATTATCTGTGTCTTGACTTGGAGATGAGTGACGACTCTAGCGATTTGTGCTTTTTGCTCTTGCTGCAGGGTGTGATATGTGGTAGATTGTTTTAATTTGTTTTTTTTTTTTTTTCCTCTCCCCCCTCATTCTTAAGGCTAGACTCAAATGTGTTGGGGTGGTAAAGTGAAGTGTCATTCTATAATGTCATTGAAAATTGTTTGAGGTTAACATCTCGCATTATTCTAGCTTGCAAATGATCATGACTCCATGGAGACCTAAAGTTTTGTTCACTCAGGTCTTAGTGTTGGGTTGGCTTGAACTCTGTAACCTTTGACTGAGGAGTTTTATAAGCCCAGAAGCATACTGGACACAAGTATGCAAATGCAGGTGCAAATTCTTGGCTGAAGCATTGAAAGCAAGTTGTGCAATTGTACATAATGTAGGTTCTTGCATTACATTACTGTAACAATACTTTCAGTTGTCAGTGCAAAATAGGTTTTTGTCAGGTTTTTGCTGAGTCTCCATTAATCTGATGTATTAAAGTTATCTGGCCTAACTGTCTACCTGAAACCCACAAATAACAGTCTTGGGTATTGCAGCTTCAGCTTTTGCAGTGTCGGCCAGTTGCATTGGCATTTGCCTTTTGTTCGGTCTTCCTAACGCTATTAGAAGACCTGACAACGAGTCTGCTCTAACCACTTCCTCTGGGGTTACAGGATTTCCTGTAATATGTGATGGACTGCAAACTTTCCACTGACATAGCAGCTCGGCGCTGCTGGAGAAAAGAGACACGCCACAGTTCTTCTGATTCCCAGACGAAGAACTTTACAAAGAAACTTTACAAATCAGCAGTGCCACAAGGGCTTTTACCACTCTTTGCTTTCTTACAGTTTTAAAACAGTCCTTAGCAGAAGTTCTTTTTTTTTTTTAGACTCAAGTCTACTATTTATGTGCCATATAATTTCTCCACAAAGTGCTTTCCAGACTCACTGTTGGCACAGTGGACTAAAAAGAAGAACAAATGGCAAACCTTCATAATGTACATTATAGCTTTCCTAAAGAATAACCCAAAAAGTTTATTTTAAATTGACACTTATTCTTGCTCATTACATTGAAGGTTAACTTAAAATAGTACTAGTCATGAAACAGATGAACATGATGTTTAAACATGCTGCTCTGGAATGCTTCTCTG
>JAHKKF010536766.1:0-16539 GCA_019740295.1 Labeo calbasu | reverse complement strand
CCTTTAAATGCAAATGAGCTCTGCTCGCCCCGCCCCTCTCTTCTCTCTGCTGCTCTGAGAGATTGTTTACTTTAGCCGCATTTAGCGTGTTTAGCCGCGAAACTTGCTAACTAGCATGTTATTAGGAAAGGTGATCGCAGAGATTTATAAAAAAAAATCTTATACTCACTTCTGCTGTAGGTGAAGCTGGATCACGAATGATTTGCGCGAACATAGATGCGTTTATGTAGTTTGGGAGGCGCATTCCCTTCACAAACAAATGTAATTCACTGCATCTTCAGCGGGTGTAAATGACAACCACTATGTTCATTATTACATCCAGCAACACAACACCTCAGTCACTCAATCTGAGATATTCTTGTCTAACTTACATCCCTGCTCCGGCATCGGAGGTCGGACTGTTACAGCTGATCTGAGGTAAGACGCTCATGTCAAACAGCTATCGTGGGAGCGGAGAATGGCTCGATTTGAAATAGGGGATATTATTTTTACAGATTAATAAAAACAGCTTCATGGATTTTTGTCATAATAGGGTAGATGTGTACATACACTGCCAACACACATTAATGTTCAAACAACATGTAAAAGTGAAGTTTGTATCCGATGACCCCTTTAAAGGTCTGGGGAGAATTTTTTTTAAATAAAAAATTACCAACCTGTAAGACTTTTATTCATCTTTGGAAAACAAATTAATATTTTTTTGATTAAAAAAAACGAGAACTTTCTGACCTTGCATAGACACCAATGCAACTAACACATTCAAGGCTCAGAAAAGTAGTAAGGACATTGTTAAAATAGTCCATGTGACCTTAGTGGTTCAGTGGTAATTTTATGGAGCAACAAGAATACTTTTTGTGCGAAAAGAAAACAAAAATAACGACTTTATTCAACAGTTTCTTCTCTTCTGTGTCAGTATTCAATGCGTGTTCCAAAGCCGATGGAAAAATCCTTTTGGGATTTTCTTGAGGAAACCAGGGTGATGCTAATTTCTGGGTTGGCCTACAAAAATGTCATTACTGCAGTGCTCCATACACATTTAAACATAAAAAGAAATTGTTATAAGCGCTTGCACTCTTAAAAATAAGGTGCTTTAAAAGGTTTTTCTCAGCGATGCCATAGAAAGAACTATTCAGTGAAAGGTTCTTCAAAGAACCATCTCTTTTTTACCTTTTTTATAATCTAAGGAACCTTCTTTCGCCACAAAGAACCTTTTGTGAAACACAAAGGTTCTTCAGATGTTAAAGGTTCTTTATGGAACCATTTAGACAAAAAAGGTTCTTCTATGGCATCGTGAAGCACCTTTATTTTTAAGAGTGTCTCAGTAAATCACTTTGGATTAAACTGCTCAGTAACAAATAACTAAGTAATACTAGAAATATTGTAGTTAAAGTCAGCATGAAACAGAACCTGTGACTATCTTTTCTCCCCTGTTGTGATGTATATCTGAGTAAAAAAAAAAGCTTCACAAACAAGAAATATGTAGGATGAGGGTTGATTTGGTCCATCAGGAACTGATTGAATCATTGTTGTTTGCTGATTCTAGTGAGTGACTTAAGGGGAGGAAATTTGCTTGGATGTTAATGGTTTTGTTTAAAGTTTAATTATTTTATTAAATAATGATGTTTACAATTAACTATTTATAATAAACTGTTTATTTCATGATGACTTTAAGCACATTATACTTTCTATTAAAGTGACAATCAAAAGATTTTTAAACCCTGTTTAATGGTTGTGTTTTGTTTCCTGTAGAGTTTGCATATGGCGGCCATCCGTATCCCTTCAGTGGCATTTTTGAGATCAACCCTGGAAATGCCTCAGAACTGGGGGAGACTTTCAAATTCAAGTGAGTTTTTCACATATACACTACCAGTCAAAAGTTTGTAAGATGTAATGTTTCTTAAAGAAGTCTCTTAAGCTCAACAAGCCTGCATTTAATTGATCCGAAGTACAGCAAAAACAGTAAAATTTTGAAATATATTTACTATTTAAAATAATTGTTTTCTATTTGAATATATTTTAAAATGTAATTTATTCCTGCGATTTCAAAGCTGAATTTTTAGCATAGTTACTCCAGTCGCATGATCCTTTAGAAATCATTGTAATATTCTGATTTGCTGCTTAAAAAACATTTATTAGTAGTATTATTTTGAAAACAGCTGAGTAGAACTTTTTTCAGGTTTCTTTGATGAATAGAAAGTTAAGAAGAATTTATCTGAAATAGAAGCCTTTTATAGCATTATAAATGTCTTTATCATCACTTTTGATCACAGAAATAAATTAAAATGTATTCAAATTGAAAACAGTTATTTTAAAAATATAGTATAGTAAAAATATTTCAAAATGTACTGTTTTTGCTGTACTTCAGATCAAATCAATGCAGGCTTGGTGAGCAGAAGAGACTTCCTTAAAAAACATTAAAAATCTTACTGTTCAAAAACTTTTGACACACACACTTAAGCCACAAAAAGCAACTCAAAAGTTCTGTTTCTTCTCCAGAGAGGCTATAGCTCTGGGTACGACAGACTTTGCAGAGGAGGACATCGATAAAATAATGGAGGAGCTGGGAAAGGAGTTCAAGGGGAACGCCTACCACCTGATGCACAAAAACTGCAACCATTTTTCTTCTTCACTGTCTGAGGTCAGTTTTTGCTCTGTCAGTCTTTTTATAAATGATAGGACTAGGCTGTAAACAACTTCACAGACTGATGGCATTCTGCATTCTCAAATTATTTTATTCTCTCCCTCTTTCTCTAGTTGCTGTGTGGTAGAGAGATCCCACGCTGGGTCAATCGATTGGCATATTTTAGCTCCTGCATTCCATTTCTGCAGAGTTGTCTGCCTAAAGAGTGGCTCACACCCGCCGCTCTCCAGAGCCATATCAGCATGGGCCTTCGGAGGGAGAACACACACACACACGATTCCAGCGACGACGAGCCCTCGTCTGCCACGGAGGCAGCCGCTGGAACGTCACACAGCTGCAGGCACACCCGCGTGTGATTTACATGTATATTTACACAGTATTATACAAATTTGAACACACATACACTCCAACCTCTGATCCTGCTGCTACAGCGCCTCCTGCTGGACTGGATGAACACCAGACCTCATGGCCTCTCTGAATGAGGAAATCAAAGTCATGTTTTTCAGTAGAGCCTACAGGGATTTACAAAACCTTGCAATGGTACTCTTAAAGTTTTAGAATTATTTGATTTTTACTAAGATTTTAGGGAAATGAAAACATTTAGATTTCTCTCTCTTATAAGTGCATAGGACAATTTGAATGATGGGCGATCGTGATGGACTGCCGACTGCTGGTTTGTGACAGCACTACAGGCCCCTTCCTTCTAAATACAGAACTTTTTTCTTTTAATCTCATCTGGATGTTCTCCAGATGTAGCCGAGTTTGCTGTGTTTTCAATTCTTTTCTATTCTCTGATGGAATAAGCGTGTCATCTGAAGAGGAACTCACATTCCTGATTTTAGTAATATTAATCTGCGTTAAGTTAATTATATGATGTCAGACTAATGTCATCTTTGGTTTACATTCATTTTATTTCTAGCTCTGTATTTTTATATTTTAGTGCAAGGTTTTTGATGAATTTACACTAAAAAGGGCCGATGACACACACTGACAGCAGTTGGAAATTGCAGCCTTATAACTGTAAGCCATTGATATGCTGAACTCAACTGAAACAAAAGACCCCTGTTGTTCGGTCGTTGAGGACACAAAGGGGGCATTTGTGAGGGTGATGTTGAGGGGGTGGGTGGGACGCGTGGGTGGGGTTTGCACATCAGGTCTGGTATCAGTACTGTACAACAGTGTTGTGATTGAATGCAACGTCTGAGTGATTAAGAGAACGGGAGTGTTGCAAAGGTGTTAATGGTCATTTCTCTTGACTTTAGTAATTGTGGTTTCTGGCTTTTAAAAGTCCAGACTGAAAAGAGTAATGTTGCTGTTAAGATGAGTCATCCACACCTCACTACATTGCTTTTGCACAAATTTTTGCCCTGGTTTTTGGATTGGAGTAGTGAACGGTCGTTGCCAAAAGTCAGAGCCAGATTTCAGAGAAAATAGTTTATGATGGCCACAGGCTCAGCCATTTAGTGTAGGATGCCCAGATTTTCTCTGTAGCCATTTACAGTTGAGGTCCCCCTTTCAGAATCATTAAAAATGTTAATTATTTTACCAAAATAAAGGGGATCATACAAAATACATGTTATTGTTTATTTACTACTGACCTGAATAATATATTCACATAAAATATGTTTACATATAGTCCACAAGAGAAAATAATAGTTGGATTTATAAAAAAAAATGAATCAATTCAAAAGTTTACATACAATAGATTTTTAATACAGTGTTGTTACCTGAATGATCCATAGCTGTGTTTTTTCGTTTAGTGATAGTTCATGAGTCACTTGTTTGTCGTAAACAGTTAAACTGCCCTCGGCTCTTTAGAAAAATCCTTCAGGTCCTATAAATTATTTGGTTTTCCAGCATTTTTGTGTATTTGAACCCTTTCCAACAATGACCGTATGATTTTGAGATCCAGCTTTTCACACTGAGGACAACTGAGGGACTCATATGCAACTATTACAGAAGGTTCAAACGCTCACTGATGCTCCAGAAGAAAAAACAATGCATTAAAAGCCAGGGGGTGAAAACTTTTGAACAGAATGAAGTGTACATTTTTCTTATTTTGCCTAAATATAATATTTAGTTATATGTTTCCCAGAAGACAAAATAAGTAAAATTTAATATGATCTTCAAATTCAAAAAGTTCACATCGTTTTTATTTCTGGAGCATCGGTGAGCGTTTGAACCTTCTTTAATAGTTGCATATGAGTCCCTTAGTTGTCCTAAGTGTGAAAAGATGCATCTCAAAATCATACAGTCATTGTTGGAAAAATTTCAAATACACAAAAATGCTGAAAAAACAAAGAATTTGTAAGACCTGAATGATTTTTCCAAAGAACAGTGGGTAGTTTAACTGTTTAGGACAAACAAGGGACTCATAAACAACTATCAACAAAAAACAAACAAACAAAAAAAGCTGTGGATCATTCAGGTAACAACACAGTATTAAGAATCAAGGGGATGTAAACTTTTGATCAGGATCATTTTTATAAATTCAACTATTATTTTCTCTTGTGGACTATATGTAAACATCTCTTTTGTGAAATATCTTATTCAGGTTAGTACTAAATAAACAATAACATGCATTATGTATAATCCCTCTCATTTTGGTAAAATAGTTAACATTTTTAATGATTCTGAAAAGGGGGGTGCAAACTTTTGATGTCAACTGTATAAAGTTGGCCTAGTGTTTTTCTCTTCAGATTTTAAAAGTTGTGAAATGTATTTCAGCCTCAACAGTAACTTAAGGCCACAACTAAAGGTCTATAAGGTCTTTCCAGTCTTCAGGCAAAAGACGCCATATCTAATTTTTCACAAATGAAAATAAAACTGGGAGAAGTGTTCAGATTATTCAGTAGGTTGTTTGTCCTAAGCTCCTGTGGCAATTTTCATGTTTTACCCACAAATGAATGTTAGAAAAACATTTAGTCAGTTGATGGATTAACAGCAAAGTTAAAGATATTTCAATGTCAGTTTATTCGTAAAATATTAAATATGGTGCATACCCTGACTAAGGTCCATATCAGAGTAAATGATTATAGTGATCAGAGTATTATTTTGACCTTCTTTACCATTTTGCCTGTTAGAGTCTTTTCCAGAAGCCCATCTTCTCCTCTGTCTCTCAGGATGGCATGGTATTGTAGGTGGCAACACGGGTGTTTCATGAGTCAAATCTGTAGGAAATATGTTTTTGGTGACATATTTATAAAATTGAATTTTATATTTGGAATATGATTCTATTTACTGTTATTTTGTCAAAGATATGATCAACCTGTAGAGCCTAATTCTTACGATGCTATTTTGGTTTCATTTAGTCTGAGGCCACAACTGAGATCAACTTTTACTAGTTCAGCGAAGACCCGTTTTGTAGGCATCACCCACTGATGCCATTTCTAGCCTGGATTAGTACTTCTTGTTTTGATGTGATGGACAATTTACAGATGAATAGAAATAAAGAAATTAAAAGTTTTTCACAGAATTTCATTGCTGTCATGAGGTGGAGAGGGACTTGATCATTTCTTTTAAACATTGATTAATTCACATCTAATACCAAGAGTCATTGCTCTCATGTGACTTCTGATATGTTCAGCAGTAAAGATAACCAGGTCATGTGATGTCTTCAGTTTCCAAACTGGATCAATCCAGTTCCAACTGTGTAAACCGACCTCATGTGATCAAAATATAAAGTCGCGCAATAAAATGTATTCCAGCATTTCATTCGATTAAATAGTGTATCTTGTATAAGTATATAAGAAATCGTGAAATAACCATTCTCTTAAATATGTTTACGTACGCATGCACGAGCCTCGCCTGCCATTACCCTCCCCCCGTTCGCGTGAACGCGTATATAAATACCTCACCGCGCGGCCGCGTTCCACAGTCTCAAGATCAACGCCATTTTGTCCTGTAAGCAGAGGTGAGAGGATGGAGTGATTTCTTAAAAATGCTGTTTTGTTTTAGGCATATTGCTAGGTTTGTGTTTTGTTTGCGCTTTGTTAGTGCAAAACGAATTCATTTCAACATAGTTATGTCCGTTTTTACGGTTTAATATCGAGTAAATCTATCTGCGCATGCTGACTAGGCCTCGTCCGCACGTTTGATCCGTGTTCATTAGTCGTGGTATCGTATGTTTTCTCAAAACTGCATTAAATAATCATTGTACTGATTCGACAAAGCCTGGCGTGTTTTATAGCAACACTGAGGATTTTCTTTTTGGCAGTGTAGTGGTGTATATTGCGATTTTATCAATTCGGTGATTCTGCAGAGTCAACAGGCAGTGTGTTTTTGTTTAAGCCGTTTTTAGAAACGTGTTTAACGTTACATTCGTTGAAGAGCACATTCTATTCTCATTTCACGAATCGGTTTTGCATGTTCTTCAATGTTTATTAATGATTTACATGACCTGACAAAACCTATAAATGATTATCGAGTGTTATACTCTGTGTGACCATCAGGCGCACACATGCTTTTTCCCTTCAGTTCAAAGTACATGTTTGCCAGGCTGTTGATTAACCGTGCTTCCACACACTTTTCCCAGATTTCCTTGAATCTTTCATCACCATGAGTGGATGTCGTGTGTTCATTGGCCGTCTGAGCCCCCATGCTCGTGAAAGAGACGTGGAGAAGTTCTTTAAAGGCTACGGACGCATTCGGGAGATTAACCTGAAAAACGGGTTTGGCTTTGTGGTAAGTGCTGCTGACACACTTTCTCAGGGTCTTTGATGTGTGGGGTGATTGGTGAATCTATATCTCACTGCCCCCTGCTGTCTGATTTTTACAGGAGTTTGACGATCACAGGGACGCAGATGATGCAGTGTATGAGCTGAATGGAAAAGAGCTGTGCAGTGAGAGGTGAGAGACTGAGATGCTTACACTATCTACACGATCAGGCTTGTTTTATTTGGTTAAAGTTGGCATGAAATAGAAAATTCACCATATTGTCTAAATGCATATTATAGAAATTGTAGTGTGCTGCCATGTCAAAACCCAAAAGGCTAATTTGACACAGGTTCCCTAGAGGTTCTTCTATCAACTTTTTTCAATGTGGAAGTAGGCCTATGGTTGAGACTTCTGGTTCATTAGCCGCTATAGGGAAATAACAACGTGCAGTAAATGGTAAAACTGTTTGCGCTACAAACCCGTGTGCTCGTAATTAAGATAATACAATAAAATAATATGGTAAGACACGCCAGTTTGCTATATCAAGCAGCAGAACAATCCGATTTGTACAGATAAAAATAGCTGGATGCAGATTAGACCAGAAGCCACACCCATAAAATTTACAAATGGCTGTGCCATTTACAGTAGGGAGGTAAATAGGTGTTTATAATTGGGGTTTTTGATTTGATTAAAACAAGGTCTGTGGTAAATATAAATTGACAATACTTGGTCATTTTGCTCTGACATAAATTACACAAACCCATAAATTCTCAAAGGAACCCATTGTGCATTAGACTGCTAGGTTTAGATATCATGGCTGTTGCACTTTATTGGGAATATTCTGCTTGTACATTCATTAAAAAAGATGCATAGAAAGTAGGGCCGTTAAATGGTTAATTGTGGCTAATCGCATGCAAAATGAGTTGGTGTTTATGTGATGTGTATGTACCGTGTAATTGTTTAACTGTGTATATTTATGTATATAAAAATCCACTCTTATACAGTATATATTTAGAAAATATTTAAATGTTTCCGTGTATGTATTTACATAATTGATATAAATATTTTTAACACATAAACGTATTTTTCTTACATGTATACATGCATGTGTATTTATATATACATAATGAAATATACATGGTACACACACGTTTATTTGCATGCGATTAATCGCTTGACAACCCTAATAGAAAGTCTTTGGCATTTGTTTATTCAATGATTTTGTTCACATCTGCATCACAATACAGAAATAAAGATCTGTCTCTACTTGAGTTTTGTCAGTAATGGGTTTTCTCTTAACTCCAGGGTAACCATTGAGCATGCACGCTCTCGCCGAGGAAGAGGTGGCGGCCCTGGAATGGGAGGACGTTTCTCTCCACGCTTTGGAGGGTATCGTAAATCCCGCAGTGGGGGTTCCAGGTATGTATGCAATGTAAGAGCATTCATATGCCATTTGTTGCGATTATACATAGTTTGAATGAGTTAACCTTCGCCCTCTTCTCAGGTATGGACCACCCGTGCGCACGGAGCACAGAATCATTGTGGAGAATCTCTCCTCTCGCATCAGCTGGCAGGTGAGCGTCCCGGGCTGTAGCAGCAGAGTGGCGTAGCAGCCTTCTGTTGTAGCGATTCATCATCCCTGCACTTGTTTTGCTTTTGACATCAGTACAACCACACAAACAATTAGATATCTCTATATTACTGTTAAACTGGAAGTTTTTTTTTTTTTTGTTTTGTTTTGTTTTGTTTGTTTTTTGTTTTTTTTCCTCTTCACCTCAGCCAAACCTTACATAAGTAAAAATGCTTATTTTAATGTTGAAAGGTTCTCTAACCCAGACCCATGTTTTTCAAACCTTTTCTTTAACAGCTGTGCTCTGGTATTCTTTAATTGGAGTTGCATGCACAGCCTCCGAGGTGCATAGCGCCCTCCCCTGGTTGTGTTCTGAGTATTGTCCCTGTGGTGCCTCACCCGACACGCAGTGTCTGCCGGTCTAATCTTGGCTGGGTCCGTAGCGCCAGACAGAGCCGTAGCACAGGATAGCCTTATAGGAGCTGGGTAGCTGCTCTCTGGAGGGTCTGTGATGTCAGATCTGCTCCATCCCCCCCCCGATCTGCTGTTTGGGTCTTATTCTGTTGGTGCTGAAGCGGGGAGGGGTGCAGGGTTTTGGCCCCTCCCCCATCCTCTCTCTCTCTCTGGTGGGGTCCGTACTTACGGAGGCCGGATGGGTCGAGTCCGAGGTCGTTTTAACGCTTCGTTGCTTCCGTTTGCTATTTGGACAAGTGGCTCTTTGCTAATGCCTTCTGTGGTTTGGAACGGTAAGTAGCTCATCACACTGGATAGTCACATGGTAAAGAGGGTTCTGTCACTTTAAATCTGGAGTTATGTGTAAATGGAGAAAGACTGCCGGTAGGAAGTTTTGAGATTTGCACAAAATCTAAATAACAAAATGAGAACCTGTTCTCAGGGACTAGATGTAGTCAGGCGTGTCTCCATCTGAGGGCTTTGCTTCCTGCCGTTTTACACAATCTAAATCAGACTTGTGTTGCCGAAAACGCTCGGGTAGTTTTAGAACTGGGACAAACATCGGGTAAGACGACATCTGTTGAGGGAGCTTTCCACAGGTGCACCAGTGCACACTTTAGAGCAGATGCTGCAGAATGCAGTGTGTGTATTTAATGTGTGGGTGCTAAAGTGCAGTGTGTGAGACTCAGTGCTTTTGGGTTGCTCTCAACTCTGGTCATTAAGTGCTTTCTGTGCTTTCTGCAGGATCTGAAGGACTTGATGAGGAAGGTGGGTGAAGTGACCTTTGTGGACGCACACAGATCCAAGAAGAATGAAGGGTAAGATCTTGTGCATATATGCGTGAAACTGCGTTACCATTCATACGTGATTGTAACCGAGTTGTCCTGATTTGTTTTACAGCGTGGTGGAGTTTGCTTCACACAGTGATATGAAGAATGCCATTGAGAAGCTGGATGGAACGGATCTGAATGGACGCAAACTCAAGCTGTACGAGGATCGCAAGAGGGAGTATGTACCAGACAATCTCACATGACTTTAAATTGCAAATTTCTCATGCAGGGAGAAAACCTTTGGAGATGGCAGTATCCCTGTAGTGCTTGAAAAAGTGCTTGACTTATTGAAAAACAACGTAAAAACACTTATAAGCGTTTAATTTTTTAAAGTAGTACATACTTTTCACAAAATTCATGCATCAAACTTTTTTCACTTATTTCAGTTAATGTCATAAAACTAGTGAGCTAAGTCAGTAGTAGAACTGACAATGTCGTGTAAACACGAGGACACGAAAAGAGGAACAGGTGAACGAATCAATTGAGTGAATCGTTTACGCTGAAACTGCTCTGTTTCAGACTCCTGACTTTAATCATTCATTTCAGGCAATTCACTAGCGAAAGCTAGATTAAAGTAATAGAGCCCTTCATTTTCAAATTTCAGCATCACTTGTAATGATTTTAACAAGCACATAGTGATGAAATATGGCTATCGACACTCCGAATGAATTAAACCAATGCGTTGCAAAATGATTAATTGTTTCGAAGCACTGCAATCAGATCGCATATCGCGTATCATTTGCTTTAGATTGTAACTTTGGAGCACAGGGTTTATGAATCATTTTGCGAATTGAATGATTCGAATCAAATGATTTGCAATACGTGATTTGAAGTTACAATCCAAGTCAAATGATTCGCAATCCGCGCTTGGAGTCCTTATCTGAAATAATGGTTTGTGAATCATTTAGATCGGGACTTTGGAGCAGGTTCGCGTTTCTTTCGCTTTAGATTGGAACTTCAAAACGTGGATCCAGAATCATTTGATTAACAAAGTGACTTTGGTGTGGGTTCACGTATCATTTGATTTTGTTTCGTACTTCAGAGCGCGTATGGCAAATCATTTGTTTACAGGATTTCAGAGCAGTTTTGCATATCTGTGCGTAACTGTGGTTTTACTGTACTATAGAAAAGGGTCAGTGTGTGTGGTGGTGGTGGTGTTTTTTTTTGTTTTTTTTTTAATATCTGTATGAACCCTGAAAACCTTAAAAAGGCCCTAAATCAAAGCAGAAAGCCAATCTCGTGAAGTAATAGCATTATGTAATAGCAATCTTGTATGCCTTGCAAAAAATGGATGTCTTCCTTTGTATTTTTGTTTTACAATATAAATATCCAAACTTTATTGTGCTTGAGAAAGTCTTAAACCTGCAGAAACACAGAAACGGCCTTAACCTATTTTTCCTTCTCTTCTCAGTCGTAGCAGGAGTCGTTCCCGCAGCAGGAGCAGCTCCCGTTCCCGCTCCCCCAGCCGGAGTCGCAGCCCTGAGCGTGGAAGCAAGCGCTCTCGCAGTCGCTCGGCCAGTCGCACCCCAGAGAAGAAGACTACCAGCAACCGGTCTCCTTCCCGCTCTCCTTCTCCTCCAAGAAAACAGAGCCGCTCCCGATCTGCATCTGCAGAGAGTCAGCACTGAAATTAATTGTGTATGTGTGCGTGTGAGCGAGACTGAGACTTTTTTTTTTCTTCACTTATTAATGTGGCATATGTCATTGTGCTACTTTAGTGTAAATTACTTACTGTGAGTTGAATGGATGAATGTATGAAGATAATTTGATTTATTTCTTATGCTGAGAAACTGGGTGGGTTTAAGTGATAATGGAGTGGGTTAAGACTAGATATTTTTCACAATGTCTTTTTTTTTTTTTTTTTTTTTTTTTTTTTTTTTTTTTTAATTTGATTAATATCAGTCCTGGAGTACTTCTGTAGAGAACTTAAATGTATGTGGGTTTTGTTTTTCAAACTCACCTGTTAATTTGTTTTTGAGTCTTTGTTCAACAGAAGGTTATGCCTGTATATACACTCTGGAATAAAGTATATTAGTATTTGGCAGAGAAAGACGTTTGAAGTGTTTATTCTAGTGCCCTCAAATGTGTGCTCATTAGTGTGCTTATGCATTGGTTAAAATCACTAAAGCTTAATATCTACCTTCTAACATTAACTTATCTCTGATTTGCTATAAAATAAAGTCATTGTGCATTTAAAGTTTGAAATTTGGACTCTGTGCTTTTTAACTCAGTCCACTAGGTGATGCTGCTTCATAGTTGCAAAGAAGTCTTGAGACCAGCCTTTCACGCAGTTTGAGCTTTACATCACATTTTGGAAATTTAAGCTTGGATTGGGTGACCAGGAGAGATCAAACATGACTTTTATACAATTTAAGAAAATGTATACATCAGTATCACAGTAGCAACTGTCTATTTTAGAGTTTAATTGATTATAAAAACCACATCACTTAGAGTGACTGCATGTCTGTGAGAATCAATACTATTCCCTTTTAGGGCCTCAACATGTACACAGCACAGAAACTGGGAGTTATTGATCCAGTCAATATGGTATGAGAAGCACACTTGAAAGCTGTATTTTATAAATTGATCTCTGTTGCTATGAGGATCCTGGCAACCACATATTGAGAAGCATGAATGGGAAGCGATATTGTAACATTGCAGTGTCCAAGGACAAAACACCCGTTTTCCATGCCTCTACCGGCCCTTTGTTCTTTTTGCTCATAAAGCTAGTGTCCCCTGTTCACTGCGGCGCTCTCGTCCTCAAGGGCAAACAGATAAAATCAAACTGCAAACAAACAGAAGTGCTTTGAGATCAGATGGTTAAGAGCAATTTGTGCTGCACTGATGAGAATACTCTAGCTGTTTGAGAAACACGCATACACAAATAGCATAGACGGTTAGAAAACAGGTATTACTATACATACAACTGGAACAGCTTGTCCTTCTGCTCTTTCAAAAACATGTTGTCATTGACAAATGCTGCAGTGTTTTATAGACAGGAAAAAAACATAATTTTATATATTTAAAAAAATGTAATAAGAATAACAGAACTGGGTTTTCATTCCCACATGTAAGTACCAGTTCATGTAAGGAAGCAAATAAAGAATGATAATTTTAGGTTAGCTTAGAATTTGAAAAGTTTACAATTTGAAAAGCTATAACACAATTATCTTTGTGGGAAAATTATTTTAGAAATAAAACCAGAAAGGGCAACCTGAGCATGACACTTTAATTACATTTAATTACACATTTTTCTAATTGCATTTAATTTAATTTAAGACTAATCTGTATCTACAGTATACAAATGTTGTATTATTTAAACAATGTTAAAGTAAAATCCACCAGGATCAGATTTTTTATTTTTTTTTTTTGGATCAAAAAGTATATAAGTATATTTTAGTGATGTCAAATCAATTAATCATGATTGATCGCATCCAAAATAAAAGTATGTTTACATAAAATATGTGTGTGTACTGTGTATATTTATTATGTATTTATAAATACACCCACATACACCTATATACCTGTATAACATAAATATATAAATATGAATATGTATATACACACGTAATTATTTCTTAAATATATACATGAATGTGTGTGTGCTTAGAAATGCATAATAAATATTCACAATACACACATACATTATATAAACAGACCTTTGTTTTGGACGCAATTAATCACGATTAATCATTTTGACAGCACTATTTTATATATATTATATTATAATTATAGAATGCTACTCTAATAATACTGGATACTGTATTCCAGATGTTCAGGATACTGCAATGTAATATAATTTAATATAATGACAGTATATTATAAAAAGTAGTGTTGCCAAATGATTAATTGCGATTAATCACATCCAAAATAAATGTTTTTGTTTACATATGTGTGTATACTGTGTATATTTATTATGTGTATATAAATTCTCACACATACAGTATATATTTTGGAAATATTTACACGTATATATTTATATTCATGTAACTGATATTATAAACATTTTTAATATATAAACATATACATAATATATATATATATACATACATAAATATACACAGTACACACAAATATTATGTAAACTAAATTAATCGCGATTAATCGACAGCACTATTTAAAAGATAATTGGCCTACATTAACAGTCATTATAGTTACTTTATTTATATTTTATCTAGACTAAATTTGTCATGAAGTAAGTACAATAAATGTCCCATGTTGCTTTTTTGCAGAATTAGTTCCAGTATACTTCCAGTAAGTCTAAATGTCCACTACTTGCAAGCAGTATAATACTGTACTTTCCCAACAATCCCAGCATGACGTAACAGTTCATTTATAAAGAGCACTAGGTACTTTTACTACAGTCGTCCCGTTAATTACTGGCCATCCCGAGTGTGCCACAGCGCAGATGCGCCAGTCTCTGGTACAACCCGGGGGTCACGTGACTTCCTGCGGCGAGCGACTGCTGCTGCAGTTTCTTGTCGCGAGCGCTCGGTGCACGGTGTGGAAATTCCGACCCACAGCGGCATGAAGCTGCACGCAGACACCGCACGCGAATCGCTGCGCCATCCGTGAACGGCACAACACCGGCTCCGTAGCAGAGCAGCGGATTAACAGCCGTTTGAGCGGGAAGGATTTAGATCCAGCGCGTTCCTGAGGGGAGAAGTTTGCTCACTGTGTCGGCTGGAGGTGAACGGGACACCAGCAGCGAGCATGGCGGAGAGAAGTGGCCGGTTAAGCTTCCCCGGGAGCGGGGCGCTAAACAGACCGGTGCCTATGAACCTGTTCGCCACCTGGGAGATAGACGGCTCCTCTCCTAACTGCATCCCCAGGTGAGAGTCACGCGTGAACGGACGCCCAGGTGGGCTGATTGTGAGCGGGCAGGTGCACGGCGACAGGGAGTGGTGTGTGTCTGTGTTAGACAGAGAAAGGGTGTGTGAACTAGTTAGACTGTCATTGTGCTGCACTGATCGAGCGCGTCTGGTTGGACCGATGTCAGCACCGGATCACGGTGGCACAAATCCAGTGATGTTCTGCTGATTTAGTAATGCTTTTCTGTCATTCACCGTTAAGTGTTAAAATGTGACCGGGTTGCTTTTTGATCACTGGTCTGTTAGAGATTATAATAATAACGATAATAACAACAATTGTTGTTATTATTATTAATTTCCATTATGCTTGAGTCTGGGGCTTTGACAGCTCTGTTCTGGCCGCGAACACAGACGAACTCTTTGGCCTTTGTGACGTCAGGGCTCCGCTCTCTCGCCGTTTGTTATGAATCGGTTTTGCCGGAGGAGTCGAGCTGTCATTAACACGGGCCGTTGTCGTGCAAAATAACCCAGTGGATCTACTAGATGCACTGCCATAGGAACAAAATGTTCTGACCCAGAGTTTTAGAGACTGCTTTCTCTCTTATTTGCTGTCATGAGTCATCAAAGTACCTTTTTTCTTTCTTCCTTAACCACAAATTAGATCAAAACAGAGGAGCTACTAATAAAACGGGCTTGACTAGCACCGTATGTGTGCTGGCATGCAGGTTGTTTTTGTTTCTGTACCATATAACAATTATGATAAACTATGGGTGGTGTCTGCAAATGACCTTAAAAGACAGGTCACCCATAAAAGAAAATTCTGTCTTCAATTACACAGCCTCGTCACTTACAGGAGAAATTATAAAGACTGTAATGATCATTTTTATTTTGCTGCAATTGCAAAGAATAGGGACTGGAGCTTTCAAGCTTCAAAAGCTATCATAAAGTGAGCCCTGTGAAGATCACAAGTCTTCTGAAGCCACACAATGTCAAAAGCTTAAAGTGAAAGTCATTTTTTACTTAACAAATCATTCTTTTGAGTCAATGGTTATTTCGCCACTTGAAGTTCAACTCATTGGCTAAATCCAGTCTAAATGAAGTTAAAAGTTAACATACACCTTGCAGAATCTGCAAAATGTACTTTTTTTTTTTAACCAAAATATAGGGATTATACAAAAAAAATGCATGTTATTTTTATTTAATACTGAGCTGAATAAGATATTGCACATGAAAATGTTTACATGTAGTCCACAAGAAAAAATTGTTGAATTTATAAAAATGACCCTGTTCAAACGTTTACATACACATACACTTGATTCTTAATACCGTGTTGTTACCTGAATGATCCACAGCTGTGTTTTTTTGTTGAGTGATAGTTGTTAATGAGTCTCTTGTTTGTCCTGGACAGTTAAACTGCCTGTTTTCCTTCAGAAAAATCCTTTAGGTCCCACATATTAGGTTTTTCAGCTTTTTTGTTGTATTTGAACCCTTTCCAACATTGACTGTATGATTTTAAGATCCATCTTTTCACACTGAGGACAACTGAGGGACTCATATGCAACTATTACAGAAGGTTCA
>JAHKKF010536763.1:2573-42010 GCA_019740295.1 Labeo calbasu | reverse complement strand
TGTACATTGTGCATGACATACTAATCATGTGCATGAAAAACTAAATCATTAAAAAAAATGCATTTTTGGACATTAAAAGGAAATTCTGTATGTTTTTTTTTTCTTACAAAACACCATTAAAAATGAGAAAAGTTGAAGTACTAAAATGACTAAAACTAAAACTGAAATAAATACTATATAAATGATATATAAAAATATGCAAGTTTTGGACACTATACAGTAATTTTTTATTTTCCATTTTCTTACACAACAGCATTACTGTTCCTCTCATGAGGATCCTCCCCCGATGATCACTTTATTGCGTCAGAGTCTGTGGCCCCTGAATGATGACATTAAACTCATAAAAGATTATGCAACACTGGCAGAATGCACAGGTTTTAGTTTTGCTTGATCAGACGCCTGATGGCACCATGACAAAAGTGCCAGCCGGCACTTGCGTCCTCACTCAATTAGTGGTTTGGAGCATTGGTAGTTCTCATGGCAAAATCTACCCACAGATCTCTGCTCAAACATGACTGCACCACGTACAGACACTGATGCTGTTCCCGGCGGGTCACTATGTGGTAATGGGGCAGTGCGATTCATTGGTCAATTATGTCACGCCAGCGCACACGGCAGCTGGAGGAACAGGAAGTGTGTCAGCTGCTGAATCTGCAAAATTCAGCAGCACAATCTATATGGGGCTTTTATCTCTCTGTCTTTCAAGCAAGAAAACGTTGAAATAACAAACCAGTCACAGTCTTGTTACTGTTCAAATTCCACAGTAGAACCATTGTTGCTTTTTCACTGAAGCATGTGACAGCAAACAGGAATAAAGACAGGTAAACATGAACCAACACAGGTGGTATGGGATCAGGTGATAATGACAAAACATTTTTGCTCTATGTGAGTCTTGAGTTGTTTTATAAGGTTAAAAGTGACGTTTTTTAAAAGGAACCCCTGGTATTAAGATTTGCATGGGTATATATAACGTTTGCATTCCTTTAAAAAATCCACATCGTTTTATACATATTTTGGACTATGGGGGGGGGCGCCATTTTTTTGATGATGTTGCACTCTGTAAGCTATTGGCACTACCTGTTGCAACTTTTACCGCAACACAACTCAGGAAATAAAATACTGATACGATGCCACATTGTTTGGCTTTTGGTTATAATTTTTTAAAGGGCAACAGGAAAAGCGACGTAAGTCTTTCTGCTTTCCTAGCAATAAGAAGAGGAGAAAAGAATCGGAAGATGCCTGTAGATGAATAAAACTTCCTAAAGACCCACGTCTTTGTGCTTTCCACTTTAGCCCTGACGCCTTTAAGGCTTTTAGTAGACCACAGCTACTGAAAGAGCTTACAAACGGCAGAGACAAGAAACGCTAGATGCCATCCTGGCAGGATGTAAACATGCCGACGTTTGTCATGACACCGCTGACGCTGAAGGAGTTTCTCAGCTTGGATTTCACTCGATATCCATGGTGTTTTGTCTCCTTGTGAGGAAAAAAAAATCGATGGCACGGCATTTGGTTTAAGCTCTTTCAGTAGCTGTGGTCATCGAATCAGTATTTTATTTTCCAAGTTGTGTTTCTGTAAAAATAGCAACAGGTAGATCAGTTATTTTCTAAAAAAAGTTTCAAATGCTCGTCTTGTCTAGCTCTGCGTGAATTATGTGCATTCCGGGTCAATACAGTGTCAAAACTCCCATCTCATTTTCTCCTCTAACTTTAAAATTGTCCTGCATCACTGCAGAAGTTCCGACCCAGTGTTTACAAAGTGAACGTGCAAAGAAGATCAAACAAAAAAAGTAAAACAGCGTGTAGGACGATTTTAAAGTTGGAGGAGAAAATGAGATGGGAGTTTTTCGACATACCCTCATACAGAGCTAGACAAGACAAGCATTTGAGGTTAAAAAGTATATAAAAATATTAATTTTTAGAAATTAACTGATTGTTTTGCTAGATAAGACCCTTCTTCCTCGACTGGGATCGTTTAGAGCACTTTCAAGCTGCATTTAAACTGCATTTTGGAAGTTCAAACTCGCGGGCACCATAGAAGTTCACTATATGGAGAACACTCCTAAAATGTTTTATTCAAAAAACATAATTTCTTTACGACTGAAGACAGAAAGACATGAACATCTTGGATGACAAGGGAGTGAGTACATTATCTGTAATTTTTTGCCCTGGAAGTGAACTTCTCTTTTAAGCCAGGGTGGGAACAAGGCTGACATGAGAAAAGAAATTTAATTTCGGTTACAGAAGTGGAAGCCAAAATTGAAAAACTTAACAAAATATGCAGAGACAGATAACAAACAAGTGTAAACAGTGGCTCTTTTACAAGATGAAAAGAATTTGAAATGATAGTTTACCCAAAAATGAAAATTCTGTCATTAATTACTCACCCTCATGTTGTTCCAAACCTGTAAGACATTTGCTCATCTTCAGAAGACAAATTAAGATATTTTTGATTTTGATTATGTAGCTTCATAACAACTGATGTCACATGGACTATTTTAACGATGTCCTTACTGCCTTTCTGGGCCTGGGAACGTGCCAGTTGCATTGCTGTCTATGCAGGGTCAGAAAGTTCTCGGATGTCATCAAAAATACTTTAATTTGTGTTCTAAAGATGAGCAAAGGTCTTACGGGTTTGGAACGACATGAGGGTGAGTAATCAATGTCAGAATTTTCATTTTTGGGTAATCTATCCCTTTAACGGAATGCCGAACAGAGTTTCTTCTTAATAGGTAATGGTGCGACATTTGTTCTCAGAATTTCCCAGTCTGACTTCCAATTTGGAAACTTGCTATAAGTTTACTTTTTAGGTGAACTATTCCTTTACTGCACCAATGCATAAATTGTTCCTAATTGGAAATACTTGGTTCTTATTCGACTCTTTTCTGCAGGTCAAGGCAGGACAGAGAAGAGTTTGAACCGAATGATCCCAACCAGGGAGAGCAACAGGTGAGAAGAGACTAGCTACATGCTGATGAGAGTTATCACAACCAGTGAAACGGGTAATAAAGAACCCTGTCGACATGACAGGCTGACCACAAATCCCCCAAACCATTCTCATATAACAGGCTTTATCCAAACACACACATAAAATTGTCTCAGGCACTCAAAAATACAGGTTTGCATACAGCCACAGGATAACTCGCAGTATTTGCTCCCAGCTGCTGTTATAGACATGAAGATTAAACAAAGTGCTTGCAGCCAACAGTTCGATCTGATAAATGCTGGCTCGTGTTTCAGTATTAAAGTCCAGTTTGATTTACAACTTTTGGCAGGGTGTATGTGAGAGGAAGATGTGCAGAGCAGAAGTAGGTCACATGTGTTCAACATGATTAATGACAGCTAAAAATAACATATTCCGGCCAAAGAAAAGAGAGAGAGATGATAGCGGGATTTCAGATGAGATGAGTTGGTTACTAAGTTAGTCAGACTCTGATATAATCAAATAATGATGAACTGCTATTAAACTATTTAAACCTGCGATTATGTCACAATAAACGATAGATAGATAGATAGACAGACAGACAGACAGATAGAGCTTTTTATTATTTTATAATTTCATATATTTTTTATTATCATGAGGATATATGTGTGTGTGCATGTATGTAGACAGACAGACAGATAGATAGATAGATAGATAGATAGATAGATAGATAGATAGATAGATAGATAGACAGATAGATCCTGTTTATTTTTTTATGGTTTCATTTTTTTATTTTATTTTGCAAGAGGTTATCATGAGGATATATATATGTGTGTGTGTGTGTGTATGTGCATGTATGTATCTGGATAGATAGACAGATAAATGATAGATAGATAGATAACTTTGTGACTCATTACAAAAGAAGATATCATTTACACACACATGCATACATCACTGTTTATAAATAATTTATATATATATATTGCATATATATATATATATATATATTGCATATATATATGAATATAGTCACGGTTTAAATAAGTATTAATCCAATTATCTATCTGTTTAAAAATATGTATATAGCCTACAAAATATACAAATATATATTAGTTCATTTGAAGAAATAAAGTAATGTAGGTGACTAAATAAATAAACCGCTCTGATACTTATGCACAACCCATAAAATACATTACAAACCAATGCAGCAAGATCACCAACAGGAACAAATGCATATTTAAGCAACACGTGTGACTGAAATAAGCCCAAACTGATGCAGAATAACAGTTTGGAAGCATAACCACACGGAAAACGACGTTACCTTTTCTCTGATCATGTTCCGGCAGTGGTTGCAGATGTCTGCGGTTCCGTTCATTCTGGGCAGTTTAAACCAGGCGAAGAGCTGAATCCCCGGTCCTCAGTGACGGTGTACTGGTCTGGGCATGTCCGCTGCCAGCTCCTTTAAGGACGAACAAGACCTGAAGAAGGACTGGAGACTCCTCCGTATCCCTTCGTGCCTCCCTTCGCAGTGCGCAGAGCTCTCCAAGTGCCCAACTTCAGCATGAACGTGCGCTACACGCCCCCTCAGCTGGCCTCTTTCTATACGACTCCCGAGTGAATCGCTCTAGTGAACCGATTCGCAACGCGCTTGTGAATCACTCAACTGATGACTCGTTAAACTGGTGAGATGAAAAAATATCGTTAGCAATTAATGTTAACATGACTAATAATTAATAAACTTACAATTATATATTATATCACAACAAAAAACTCAATATTTCGCGGCTAGGTGTGATTAACCATGGTTTTGCCACAAATAAGCCCCCCCAAAAAACATATTTACTATGGTTTAACAAATTAAACATAATTTTGCGCTAACCATGGTATTTGTAGTAAAGCTGTGGTTATACAAATGGTAATAAATATGGCAAACAAAAAATATTGTTACTACTTTTCCTATAGTAAAACCATGGTTAATTTTTGTAAGAAAAGTACTAGCCTATACATTAAAACATTACTGTCATTATCACATAGAGTACAAATATATCACAAATTCTTTACTGTTTTGTTTAAAATGTCCCAATGTTAGCTGACTAGACGCTGCAATTCAAATGGAAAAACGAAATCGTACTTGTGAGAAGTGACTCAAAAGAATCGGTTCATTAAACCGTCCACATTATTATTTATATATAAACATAACAAATATAATACAAATTCTTTATTGTTTTGTTTTAAATGTTTTAGTGTTAGCTGTCTTGACGCACCAATTCAAATGGAAAAACGAAATCGTACTCGTGAGAGGTGACTCAAAAGAATCGGTTCATTGAACCGTCCACGTTATTATAGATAAAAACGTTACAAATATATCACAAATTCATTGTTTTGTTTAAAATGTCTCAATGTTACCTGGCTAGACGCACCAATTCAAATTGAAAAACGAAATCGTAGGCCTACTCGTGAGAGGTCACTCAAAAGAATCGGTTCATTGAACCGTCCACATTATTATATAAACGTTACAAATATATCACTAATTCATTGTTTTGTTTAAAACGTCTCAATGTTAGCTGGCTAGACGGGCCAATTCAAATGAAAAAACGAAGTGGTGACTCAAAAGAATCGGTTCGGTTTGAACCGTCCGAAAGAACCGATTCGCTTAAAAGAATCAGACTTCGCAGTGCTATTCTCCTGTCGAGCCACTCCCCCCTCCAAGTTTTTCTCTCTTGTTCAGACATGTTCCTCCCACATACATATCAAAACTTTTAATACTTTCTGTAAACGGCCTTGTATAATTTTTCATGTATGGCGTTAAACTTTTCATTTATTATATATGCAGGCAGGGGGTTAATGTTTTATGACTTAACAGCTCCCAATGAAAGGTCAATGGCTCATATAACCTCTAATAAAACAGAGTATTGCATCAAGATGTCTGATTAGATTTTTACTATCTCTATATTTTTCCTAAACTGCTTCTGAAACATTTGCTCTCTTTCAATATGCATTTACTGCTTTATTTTCTAAGGCTGTTTAAACAATCACTGTGTAGCGCAGGGAACGCAACTCAACAATTGTCTTTTTACAGCGCAGGAGCCTTGAATAGAGTCGGGAATTGCTGACTGAGCGGAATGACCATCAGACGGTGTGGACGGGAGCCAAACCCCGCAGGATTTTGGTCCATGGGTTCACGAAGGCAGCCCACGGGGTGCTACTAAAAACATTCCTATGATCTCAGACTGATGTTGAAGAGTTCAGATGAAATAAATGCTGGCCTACATAAACGTGTTCACGCTGTGGTGTTCTGTTGTTCAAACAGATTGTTAAATGTCACTTCACGTCAGGTTTCTGCCTAAAGTTAGGGAGTTTTTCTTCTGAAAGCATGACGGGGCAACATACAGGACACGTTAGCAGCGTTATAGCATTTAGTCAGCAAAATCCACAGTGATCCTTAAACATTCCACAGTGATCCTTAAACATTAAACTCTTAAGCCGAGAAAATCCACATGGATCTTGGGTGAAAAACAAACCCAAACTGACAACTTGTCTTTTTTCTTCCTTGCCACCAGAGTTCAATTTCACCCGGCAACAACGTGATGTCATCAGGAGAGGGAGAAATCAGCCAATCAGAGAGCCGACTGATCAGCCGTGAGGTCACAATACTGTATCCTAGCAATGGCTAAATGGTTCTGGTGTGAACTTCCTGAGACAATCTAGTTTTATGCAACACACTTAGAAATCATGTCAGTGAATTTTGCACACATTTTACAACCCCATCACACACACATCTGTTCACAGATAAATCTGCAGAAAACTCCAGTGTTATTTTAGCACCACTGATAAACGATTATAGTTTTTATTCATGTTTTGAATATTTTCAATTTTATTTTTGTCAAATACACTACGTTTCAAAAGTTTTCAAACAGTAAGATTTTTTATGTTTTTTTTTTTTAAATAATTCTCTTCTGCTCACCAAGCCTGCATTTATTTGATCCAAAATACAGTAAAATTGTGAAATATTTTAGCTGTTTAAAATAACTGCTTTCAATTTGAATATATTTTAAAATGTAATTTATTGCTGTGATTTCAAAGCTGAATTTTTTAGCATCATTACTTGAGTCACATGATCTTTCAGAAATCATTCTAATATGCTGATTTGATTTTTAATTATTGTTATCAATATTTGAGCACATTTGTTCAGGATTCTTTGATGAGTAGAAAGATCCAAAGATTAGCATTTATCTGAAATAAAAAGCTTTTATAACATTATACATTATGCCATTCAAAAGCCTGGAGTCAGTATAATTTTTTTTTTTGGGGGGGGGAGAGAAATTATAGAAATGAATACTTTTATTTAGCAAGGATGCTTTAAATTGATCAAAAGTGATGATAAAGACATTTATAATGTTGCAAAAAATTTCTGCGTAAGATAAATGCTGTTCTTCTGAACTTTCTATTCCTCAAAGAAACCTGAAAAAATTCTACTCAGCTGTTTTCAACATATTATTATATAATATTAGAATGATTTCATGTGACTGGAGTAATGATGCTAACAAGTCGGCTTTGAAATCACAGGAATAAATTACATTTTAAAAATGTTCCAATAGAAAACAGTTATTTTTAACAGTAAAAATATTTCAAAATTTTACTGTTTCTGCTGTAATTTGAATCACATAAATGCAGGCTTGGTGAGCGGAAAAGACTTTAAAAAACATTAAAAATCATACTTTTCAAAAACGTTTGACTGGTAGTGTATCTGAAACTTATTTTAAACCGCCGCGTCATTGTTTGTTCAATTATGACTAATGCGCACAGACTAGGTTTATCATTTATGTAAATAGCCTGACAAATTTGTCATTTGATGCAATACAGATATACTCAGTATTGTTTTGTGTGTGTGCTGTGCTTTAAAACGGGATGTAATCCTGCAGCAGGACTGCCACCCATTTCCTCCCATTCTGTGAAAGACTGTTTAGGAAGCCACCTTTGTGTGTTTGTGAGTGTGTGTTTAGGCCTGTATTCTAGCAATGGTTCATTTGCTGCCAAAGGACACACGCAGTGAAGCCCATTTCCATTCCGTTCAAGCACATTTCCGCAAAGTTATGAATGTAAAGCTATATGCATGTGAACGTGACCCTGCCTATATTAAATTAAGCCATTAAGAGGCCTAAATTTCAAGGTCTCACCCAGACAGACTGACTCAGTGTCTGTTTTATCAGACGAAAAATCTGCAAAATCTTTCCTGCGAATTACATGTTTAGATACAGACAGTGGATGAGCCTGTCAAACAAGATTTTAGCCGTGAAAGCCTCATGTAAACTTACTTTGACAACACCTAAAAATAGTTTGATTAAATCAAACTAAATCCTGTTCAAATCAAACTCCTCCTTCAATCAAAAATAACACCTCCCTTTTCTCTCACCTTTTTGTGTATTCTAGAGCCCCTTTGATTTGTCTTTTTGATGTTTTGATTAATGTTGCCAAGATCACTTTCTAGGCATTTATAGTTTTTCTGTTTAGCTATTAATGCAGCATTTTCAAAACATTTCAGGAGTCATTTTATGAATGAATACAAATACTCACTCAATTATCAGTAGTTCACTACACAAAATACAAAAATACACTTTGTAAAAACAAATAATAATATAAAATCATTTAAACAAATATAAAAAGGTTACAATCACATATATAACATAAATAAAATAGAATATAAAATATTATTATAAATAATATTGTTTAATATAACAATATGAATTCTCAATTCCATTCTATTACTCTCAAAATAATACAAGTATAATTGTTTGGCATATTTTTGTTTGTATTATATATATATATATATATATATATATATATTACATGTGTATATGTGTATGTGTATAATATAATAATACAAATTGTGTAATGTAATTTTTTTTTGCATATTTTTGTATGAATGTTGTATTTTATATATGTGTATATGTACACACACACACATATATATGTGTGTGTGTGTGTGTGTGTATGTGTGTGTACATATACACATATAAAATACAACAGTCAGACAAAAATATGCAAAAAAAAGTACATGGGAATTTATATTATTATATTATGTACACATGTAATATATAAAAATACGAACAAAAATATGTAATATAAAAAATAAAATCTTGATAATACTCAGTATTATTCTCTAAATATATAATATATATTTTGTCACAATTTTTTTCATATTTTTGTTTGTATTTAATATAAATAGTGTATGGGTGTATATGTACATATACATAATATAATAATGTAAATTCTTAATAATACTCCATATTTTTCTTAAAATATATTTTTTTGCATTTTTTTGGTATATTGTATTTTATATGTATAATAAAAAGTCCATTTTATATTATATTTATATATTATATTCTCAAAATATAATATGTAATTGTAATTTTTTGTATATTTTGGTTTGTATATTGTATTTTATATATAGTATATGTGTGTATATGTACATATATAATTAACATTCTTCATAATATTATTCTCAAAATATATAATATATTATTTTTGCATATTTTTATTTTTGTTTGTATATTGTATTTCAAATATGTATAATATAAATTATTCACAATACTCAATATTATATTATTCACAAAATATAATAAGTAATTGCAATTTTGTTTGTATTTTGTATTTTATATGTAGTATGTGTGTGTCTGTCTGTGTGTATAATATAAATTCTTGTTAATACTCCATATTATTCTCAAAATATTTTTTTGCATATTTTTTGTTTGAATATTGTATTTCATATGTGTATAATATAAATTCTTGATAACACTCCATTTGACATTATTCTCAGAATATTTGTAATTTGTAATATTTTGCATAAACGTGTTTGTACTTTATATATGACACCCACAGAATGACCCGAATTGCATGTTTATCTCAGTGAGCTCACACTGCCGTTTTTTTGCTGAGTGTCACATGTAAAAGGTCACTTCTTGTGATAACAAAAACAATACATTCACTTCAAAAATCCATTGATCAGAGTCTGTCCTAAATTCCTTCTAAAGGCTACACAGAAAGGAACCTTCCAGAGAGAGCCGGACGGATAACAAATATGTCGAACGGAATGTTTACAGCACAGTTCCTAATCCCAGTGCTTAGTGTAAATATTTTACGTAACTCTTCATTTAGATTCTTTAAACATGTCACAGGATTAGGAATTATGTGAGTGATACGATTGTGTAAGGATCTTGAAAACAAGCAGGGAACAACTGGAGAAAAAATCCTGGAAATCTGGTTTCCTTAAAAATAAGGGAAAAAAGAAGACTGGAGATTTATAACTACTGAATATAACTAGGTATAGAAGATAGAGTTTGGCATGACAATGCAGTGGTTATAAAGAGAGAGAGAGAGCAAGAGTTCATTTCTCTGTGAATAAAGGGCCAGGAATGTTTAAGCCCCTGCATGTGATTTTAGATTAGAAAAAACCCTCAGGAATCTCTGCAAACATACGTTTACTTTTTTCCAAACCATCCTGCAACCCACTCAGATAATGGAGGACGTGAAGACAGAGAATGCGAAGGGGGGTCAAGGGGCTGGTTTAGGGTATAGAAGTAAACAGAAACAGAGCATGTGTGTTTAAGTGTGTTTGTTTGCATTAGTGTGAGTGTGTGTGCGTGTAGTATAGAGGTCAGCATATGTAGCAGTCTCAAACTGCGGGTTTTCTGGGACTGGGTTGTTTGGATAAGTGGGGGAAAGTTCACAGCTCAAAGACTTCTTTCAGTCCCAGCATGCACTGCCACAGCTTTCTTCTCCAGTCCACTGAATAAAGCTAGATGTACATAGCTGCTGAACATTTTACTTTTATGCATATATTATTGTATGTATTTTAGATGCATAGGCTGTATTTACATTTTCATGTTCACGTTTGCTTGCTTTGCAACTTCTTTCCACTGAGTAACAAACGTTTTTTACTGCTCATATTTTATGTATATTTTTACATATGCAATATAAATATCGATATATAACGTTTTTTCCACCTGAAAATTTCCTGAGTGTGCAAAGCAAAAGAACATAAAATGGCAAAAATCCTTTTGAAACCTTACGTTTCTCGTTCGGCCTTTGCCTGACAAGAGGAATCAATGTGATAAATTTACCTGCTGGCGACCTCTTGTGGGAAAATGTTGATTAAAAAGTAAAAAACTAACTTCTCGAAGGATCATGATGTCCAAAAGATGACGCTACTTGGAAAAAAAAGTGTTGGCAGGCACCCTCTTACTAAACCAACTTTAGTAAGTAATGTGTTATATTAGACTCCGTTAAATATGATACGTTTACGTAATATTTTGTCTGCACGAATAGAAGATAGAACGAACAACAGACAGATAGATGGACAGACAGATAGATAGATAGATAGATAGATAGATAGATAGATAGATAGCAGTGGTTTGCGGTGGTGTTCTGAAATGAGACGTAAATATTTTTTTAATCAAATATAAAATCATGCCACCGTCACATTTTCTTGTTTAATAAGCATTACTTACGCTGTCATAAAAAGAAAATTCGATTTTACATTATAGAGTGGTTGCACTTACGTGACGATTTGGTCAGTTACCCGGATGTGCGGCCATACTGGCGATACTCGGTCGGTCGGTTGTAAACAACTGCATGGATTGCAAGTTTAATGTACTACTGAATAGGTTGTTTTGCTAATTTATGCTGTCTAAACCACGGAAAAAAAACGTGTGGAACCTGCCTAATCATGTACAGAAGTAAGCAGGAAAGGGTGCAATATTTTGACAAACTAAAGTTAATAGGTGGTAAAGGTACGTACGAGCGGTATTAATTAAGATATTAGCCTAATATTTCACCTACCTGACAGAAAATGATAAAAACAAACAAAAAGGTTGTCAAGATTCTTGCACTGGAAATCCTGGTTCAGTCTGGCCAACCACAAATGCCTTTCTTGATTTGTTATAACTTTTGGCAGTCTATAGTACTCCCAATGTTTTTCCAGGTCTGACCGATTAGTACAGCCCAAAACATGACTATAATTGACCACTTTCAGCAGTAACAATTAGCAAAATATGCGAGTTACGTTCGTTTCAATGGCATTGTTTACGCTCTGTGCCGCCAATATGGCCGATTAATGACGTGTCGTGAAAACGCTCTATTCTGTTTATTAAAGCCAAGTGTGAATATTATCAAGTTAGTGTTTTTGCATTTCACGTTTATTCCAAAATAATAACTCAAGGCAGTAACAATTAAAAATATATATTTTACTTGTTAGCTTATGTTAAGCTATTCATTTTAATTGCTAACTTTTAACTATTAATTTTTAAGATCATCAGTCATCAAAGCTCGGTAAATATCACAGACATGGAGATTTACTTTAAATTATAAAACGATAGTTCTGGTCCTTGATTCTGATTGGTTGAGCTGCATTCTAAGCTTTTGTAAATTACTGTACAAACATACACCTTTGTTTATGTTTGTGTGTTGCTCGGCAACCACTTTGCTACATCCACAACCATTTCTGAGGAACTACATTGTTTGGCGGAAGAATTATGTTTTTATTAATATCATTACACTTTATTTGCTTTGTTTTATTTTGTGAAACCTTACTACGTATATGAAATAACTGTTTTAAAAAAGCAATAAGCCCTGTGAAACCGTGGTTTACAGTGAATTTATAACGGCTAAGGGGGTTTTCCACTTCACGTCGTGGCTAACAACGCCCCTTAGCTGTTATAAATTCACTGTAAACCACGGCTTCACAGGGCTTATTGCTTTATTTCACCAAGCTGATTACTTACTAAAAACTCCCAGATTATGTTTTTAGGCCACTTTATGTATTTTGATGTAACAAAGTGGTTATATCTAAGTCTGAGTTGTTTACTTACTTTTTAAAGTTAGTCTTCCCATTAACACTATTATATTGTTCACTCAGACTGATTCACGCACAATCATAAGATGCTGGTGTCGCTGTTGGACAATGTTTCTTTAGAAATAGATTGATTTATACACTTTTTAATGTTAGGTTTTGTAATGTTGGCGTTGTTTTGCTTTTGTACTACTTTTTTTTTTTCTTATCCAATATTTTGAGGAGGAAATGCCCCTGATAGATAGATAGATAGATAGATAGATAGATAGATAGATAGATAGATAGATAGATAGATAGATAGATAGATAGACAGATAGATGCAGCAAATGCCTGCATTCTCTGTATGTTTAATTATGACAAAATCATATGAGACAGTAATAATGAAACATTCTCATCAAATTTCTACTGATCCCTCACTCCTATCTGCCTGTCATTCATCTCTCTTGTTCCTGTTTCGTGTTTCATTAATCATCTCCTCCCCATCCTTGTTCCTCCTCACTCACTCCTCCCTACTCCGTATTCTCAGTCTCTTTTAGTTTTCAGCTCTCATTTGAATGAGCGAGTTCAATCCTCTCTGGTCTTTTAGCTGAGTTCCTCATTTCATATGACTAATTTTTTCCTCAATTTATACATTTCAACTTGTTTCTTGCAGGTTTGTGTCATTTCAAACCATGAAGCTAAGCAGAAGAGAGGTTCCTATTTATGTGAGTAACAGTCTCTGTCTCTTTTTATGTCTTTGCATGTGTTTTTAAGATGAAAATATTGCTAAATGTGATTTTAGACAAAGAATAGCTATGCAGGTCTACAATGAAATACATGAAAGTATACTATTTATGTCTATTTATATGGTGCGTGTGTGTTTAGGGCCAAGCAAAGGTTTTTGCACTGATCCCATCGGTTCAAGAGGAAGAGGTTTTTGTGGTTCTAGAGGGCTCAACTTTACTACACATTCTGGAAACTAGAGTTCACTCCATGCTCTACTTCATTGTTCCGGGTAAAAAAAAAACATAGTAAAGAAATAATATAGTATAATGCATAATAATATAATCCATTCTCCGAACTGCTTGTCCTTTGCTCCCATACTGTTCATAGTGATTATATATGTGTATTTAGTGCTTTCTTTCTGTTTCCATTATTGCGTTTAGGTCATAACCAGCCAGAGATGGTGCGTGTCCGAGCGTATATATTTACAGATGATGCTGTGATGTGTGTGGGTGTGTCTTATCTGACATATGTGGAGGATGATGCGCAGGAGCTGGCTGAATACCTGGTTACCCACAGTGATTGTCTCAGCACCACTGAGCACAGACATCTGATTGGTCAATATGGTTTGAATGACAGTTCTACACGGGCACATATGGATGAAAGGGTCACACTTGCTCTAGCCAACCTACACACACCTCACAACCTTCTCGGACAGTCATCACAAGGTGTGTTTGTCATTTATTGTATGCATGTGTGTGCATTTGTGTGTGTTCATGATGGCAAAGGCAAGTGCAGCACCTGCTTCCTTGTATTGTATGGATGTGTGTGTGCGTAATCAGATTTCACTGTTCCTGCTTCACATCCAGATGACACAAATGTCCGGAGATGAGCAGTGGAATTATAAATGTTGACTAATTGAATTAGAGGTCTCTGTGGTGATTGTAAATGAGGGTGTCCAAAGTATACAGTCACTAGATGAGTTTCACAGATAGACAATTTGGAATAAATATGTCATTTAAATGCATTTATGCAATTAATTAATAATGCAGTTTTTTATGTGCATATAGAATCTCTCCTTCATGTGTGTGTGCGTCTGGGCTTTGTGAGCGTCGCCGAGTTTCTTCTCTGTCAACCTGGCGCCCTGATGTCTATCCGCTCAGCCAATCAGGATGGGGACACGCCCCTTCAGCTGGCCCAACAGACCAATCAGCACACTCTGATACAACTCTTTAAGCAGTAAAGTATCCTTATTCCTGTACAAATAACATTGGATACTGCTTATACTTAGTTTTATTTTTTTATGCTTCAGTAAACAAATATTCAAGCAGTCATTAAAAAAATATAAAGGATATGTTTTTATTTTGGATCTGTGCAGCTTATTTTAAACATAAAAATATTCAGGTCAAAATGACCCCTTATACAAAGGGTGGAATTATTTTTTAACACAATAAAAGTTCATAATTTCTTAAACTTTACAAAGTTATCGATTTTTCTTTCATGGCAAAAATCATTAGGATTTTAAGTAAAGATCATGTTCCATGAGGATTTTGTAAATTTCCTACTGTAAATATATCAAAACTTAATTTTGATTAGTAACATGCATTGCTAAGAACTTAATTTGGACAACTTTAAAGACAATTTTCTCAATATTTTGATTTTTTTGCAACCTCAGATTCCAGATTTTCAAATAGTTGTATCTCGGCCAAATATTGTCCTATTCTAACAAACCATACATCACTGAGCTTATTAATTCAGTTTTCAGATATATAAATGATACAGATGTATAAATAAAACCAGTCAAAACCAATCTTTTTTTTACATTTCAAAAAATCGACCCTTATGACTGGTTTTGTGGTCCAGGGTCACATATATAGTCTAAAGCCAAATGACAACTATGTGTGACAAAAAGACAAAAATGTAAGTCATTATTCACTCATTTTAACAAAAAGGTTTGTTTTTTCTCTCACAAAGCTATTGATTGGATTCTTTAGCAGTACAAATAATTTTATTTTTCTTTCATAATTTCTCTTTCAGCCCTCCCAATCCATTAGCCACGCCCCTTGCAGGCGTGTCACAAGTGTGGGCGGGTAAATCCCACCTCCTCAGGTTCAGCCACGACTCTGAGATGCTGTCACTGTCTCTGTGTGTATCTGAGCCTTGTCCTACTACACAAACCTTACAGTCATCCATAATACTGCTGCAAGAGTGTGTGAAGGACTCTGCTCTGCTTAACAAGGTCAGATAATAGAGGTTAAAGCTCACACAGATATTACTTATTAATTTTAAATTAAAACAAAACTGATTGAATAAAAAAATTCTTTGGATTAGAATCAGTTGTGTACTGAATTTGCTTTGAAGATGAAGCAAGATAATGAAAAAGTTTTTTTTTGGTCTGTATGTGTTTTATAAAATCCTAGATCAAAGGTCTGAGAGTGCACACAGAGAGAAGAGCTGAAAGCGACACTCTGTTTTCATACTCAGGTTAATGTTTCCTTTGATTATGAAAATTACTTTCACAAGGTTGAGTGAATATTATCTAGTTCACGTACCTGATGAATGTAGCCTATTGTAGTGATGTCAGCTCTATAAAATATATGTTTTTTTCTCTCCCATTTTCATCCACCCCTTATTAAGGATCACCATACTCTCTGCTTCACAATGTAAGTGGCTGTGACTGACTGGAATATTTTACCTAACGAAACTACTAATACTCTATAGAAAGATTACGTATGCTAAACCGCTTGGACGATTCAGTATGAGTGAACCATCTTAATAATTCAGATAGAATCATGAATCTTTCTTTCTTCGGTTGTAGAACTGAAAAACTAAATGCTTAGACTAATAATGAAAAATATTCTTGACATTTCCCATAAACATGAATAAGAAGTGCTCCAAAAAGTATACAGTAAGTGTGTTTAAAAATTAGGACCATTTTAATACGTAAACGATGCTACTGAAGTTCAATGAATCGTGACTCGACAGAACTTCAAAATGATTCAGACGGAATCGCGAATCGTTCGTGTAATTAGTGAGAAACCGCTTCAAACGATTCAGACGGAATTCCGACCATTTTGAGAACAGTTCATGAAAAAGAACCGAGTTCATGTGATTCGACCAATTCATTCAAGAATCTAGTCACGAATCGTATCATATGGGATCCGCGATTTTATTGCTGAGATATTGTTAGGAAAATGTAACGTTGTAGAAAGCGTCAACGCCATCTTGCTGCTTAACGTTACTCAAAATATCTTCGTTAACACTTTGTTAGTGGGAAGTGTCCTTAGATATAGCTTTACTGTTTGTAGTGAAATTTAAACGTTTCTGTTATTTCATTCTTGTTTCATTTCTCATTTTTAGTCCTGCTTTTTTGTTAGGTGTGGGACAATAATACCAGTCAGGATGAAGATGAGGAACTTTTATCATCTGACGACTCTGGTAAGTGTTTATCTTTTACAAACCATGCCGTTATGATGAGATGATGTTTAACGTTACATCAGTTAGTCAGGTATATATAATGGCTTCTGTAATAATAGCCTATTAATGTGCCTTTCAAAAGTACATAAATTGTTTTTGTCCACTGACAAAAGTCTAAAGAAGGTCAGTAAAAAAAAAGTCTATCCACCTTATTCTTCAACGGGGAAATAAGCCTGTGGGTGAGACTTCCGGTTCATTAGCCAGCGTGCAGTAAACAGTAAAACTGTTTGTACTACAAACCAGTGTGTTCATAATTAAGATAATACATCAATATTATAAATTGGTAAGATGCACCAATTTGCAATATTAAGCAGCACAACGTTTTGTACAGCTAAAAATAGCTGGACGCGACTGAGACCTATAAAAATGTACAAATGACTGTGTCCACCAGTGTTGCCAAGTCCTGCAGAATTGGGCATCTTTAACACCGTTGTTTTTCATGTCCTCGGGTTGAAGTGATCCCAAAAACGTGATATTTATCTCCTGGAATGCAAATTTTACTGGGCAACCCCCCTAAAAACTTGTATTTTACCCTGCCAAATGTGATTTTTAATGGGCGACCCCTCTCAAAACATAGTTGGGTTAATTTTGAGTAGCAATTGCGTGGGTTTTGTTGTGAAAACCTGGCAACCCTGGTGTCCGCTCTAGGCAGCTTTTGAACCATTAATAAGAGTCCCAATAAAGAACTTTTTTAATCAATTTGAAAGTTTTTCCCTTTATTATTTTTAGAAGGGAAAATGAAATGGCCTAATTATGAAGAATGTCCTTGACATTCCTACAGTTGGTCGACCAATAGATATACAGAAAGAGCATTTAAAAAAGACTCTCCCTCTCTATTAACTGTTGAAATTTCGATTATTTAGTGATTGTCTGATATGTAATGGTGCATGCTTTTGTATCTTGACTGTTTAAAGTCCATACTTGTGTTTTAGTAGATGGACTTACAATTCATACTGATTCAACAACCAGTTCACTCACTGGCTCCAGTGTTACAATAACAAACAGCATCAACACTCTGCAGGCTGGTGAGGATCAGGTGAGGTGAATTTATTCGTAAAGGCTTTTTGTCAATGTGTAATATGTGCAATATGTAACAAGAATTTTTTTTCATTAGTCCATTTATCCTCAGGAATCATTTGACTCTTTTGAGTTTGAATCCGACTCTACGGCGTCTGAACAAGACTCTCCAGTCAAAGAAAAATCACCCATCAGTAGTCCACAGGATGGTGTGTATCTGCATTAGTGTGTTCAAGACAGATTGAGACATGCACTAAATAATGTGAACTAGTTTGCAAGGATGTTGGTTTTTTTGTTTCTAGAGCCGTTCCCCTTCAGCAGTGAAGAAACATCCACAGAGATCAAAGGGTATTTGATGTCTCACACCCATGCATTCAGACTTTTGTACATAACGTTCTTTCTTAAATCCTTATTTTAGATGCTTAATTGTTTCACTAATAATTTCCAAATTCCTAGTATGTGGTCTGACAAGTCAGAGGAAGAGAAAAAGAAAGAGAAAATCATCCCTACATCTAAAAGTGATACAGACAAATATAAAGTGAGTCGAACACTAAGCTTTCTGAGGAGCCGAATGGTCAACACCAAAATAAAAAACAAGGTGAGAAAAAGATGGTAAAAGAGACTTCCTGTCATGTGCAGCAGCCTCAAGTTAAATGGAAGTCTGAAAATAAAACTTTTGATGTGTTTTTTAATATATTTTATATGCATAAATAGCCACAACATATTAGTAAAATTTAGAGAAAAAATTACATGTATAATTTGACATTTTTATTTATTTTTAAGTGAATAAATTATATATACAAAACAAAAATAGGATTAGGTGTATATAAAATGTGTAGGATTTTTTTTTTTATTGTTTATGAAGTATATATATACTAAATCTTGCAATTTGAAGGTTTAAACAAAAAAATATTTGACGTTTTTTTCAATATACACTATCTTTCAAAAGTTTTTGAACAGTAATATTTTTAATGTTTTTTAAAAGAAGTCTCTTCTGCTCACCAGGCCTGCATTTATTTGATCCAAAATACAGCAAAAGCAGTAATATTGTGAAATATTTTACTATTTAAAATAACTGTTTTCTATTTGAATATATTTTAAAATGTAATTTATTCCTGTGATCAAAGCTAAATTTTCAGCATCATTACTCCAGTCTTCAGTGTCACATGATCCTTCAGAAATCATTCTAATATGCTGACAATTATTATTATCAATATTTAATTTTTTAAAAAAATCAGGATTCTCTGATTAATAGAAAGATCCAGAGATTAGCATTTATCTAAAATAAAAAACTTTTGTAGCACTATACACTATACAGTTCAAAAGCTTGGAGTATTAATTTCTGTAATTTTTCAGTAAAATGTCTAAAAAACAAAGAAATTAGAAATTAAGAAATTAATACTTTTATTTAGCAAGGATGTTTCAAATTTAACAAAAGTGATGATAAAGACTTTATAAAATGTATAATATTACAAAAGATTTCTGTTTCAGATAAATGCTGTTATTCTGAACTTTTTACCCATCAAAGAAATCTGAAAAAATTCTACTCAGATGTTTTCAACATAATAATATTATTAATAAACTTTTTTTTAACTGCAAATCAGAATATTAGAATGATTTCTGAAGAATGTGACTGAAGTAATGATAATTAAAAAAAATCAGCTTTGAAATTACAGGAATAAATTTTATAATATATTCAAATAGAAAGCAGTTATTTTAAATAAAAAAAAAAAATCCAAAATTGTACTGTTTTTGCTGTACTTTGGATCAAATAAATGCAGGCTTGGTGAGCAGAACATACTTCTTTAAAAACATTAAAAATCTTACTGTTCAAATACTTTTGACTGGTAGTGTGCACAACGTCTAATTAAAATGCTAAATTTACAATGCTTTAAATTTACAGTGTTTCAAAGCAATTTTGTTAAAAAATGTGAATTTACATTAGCAAATCTCAGTGAAAAACAATATTCAGTCATTCTCAAAAATGTTGGGTCTTTTTTAAACTTCCTGTCAGCTGCTGTCATCAAGACATGACATGATTGGTGGTGATTAGACACATTATGTGAATATCCTTCTAATATGCTGTAATTTGTGCTGATTCACAGGTAAATGCAGAGGTTTTCTCAGCCTTCCACCAGCTCTGCCCACCACAACAGCCTGTTAAAGCAGCTTGTGAAGTCTGTGAGGAAGCTAACAGCGATGAACCGCAGCAGTGCGCATGTAAGTGTGTGTTTCTTGTACAGATATATATTTTACATTTATGCAAAAATATTTGTTGTACCAAAAGGCTTTATGATGTCACTTCCTGTCCAGACTGCTTCATGATCATTCATAAGACCTGCTGTGATTCTGCCCCTCTGTGTCTAAAGGTGATTGTGTGTTAAACATATGACACGCCAATTACAAGTGTGCTTGAAACTATGATATGTGATTGCATTTATTTCCATAACCCAGAATCCTCACCAGGCACTTCTGAAAAGCGTTGACTCTTCAATATTACTATGTGAGAGAGACAATCATGTTACTCTGACATTAAATTATAACCAACCATGTCATGTAGAGCTCATGTGATCATATGTATTTGATTAACAGACTCGTCTAGTCAAAGTTCTCCATCTCTGTCTCTGGTCAACGACAGCAACATCATGACACACAGGTTTATTTATGTCTTTCATAAATTTAATTTGTCTTTATGCCGCTGATGTGTACATTTTGAGATGCTCTGTGTGTTTCTGTATCAGAAAGCGGAGTAACAGCGAGGGGTGTGGCCATAATTTCACTCTACGAAAAAGCAAGTCGTTTATTGGTCATTCTTCTGGAAGCCCCAACTCCAGTGAGTTCACCCAGTCATTTCAAACCTGTAGGACTTTCCTTTTTCTGCCGAAATCAAAAGGTGCAGAATTTCATTTCTGAATAACATGCAAAAAAATACAATAAAATAATAATAATAATAATAATAAAATAACATACATTTTGTATGATCCCTCTTATTTTGGTAAAATAATTAACATTTGGCAGATTCTGCAAGGAGTGTGTAAACTTTTCACCTCAACTGTGATTTTTCCAAACACAAACTCTTAAGTCGCCTTTACCGTCTCTTTGCAGATTCTTCTGATTCTTCAGCTCACGTATCATTTGACTACTCAGCTGAATCTTGGACGTCTGTCGTGAACCCTGAATTCAGTAAGACACTGGACAAAAAGGTGGTCAAGAGACAGGAGATCATCTATGGTCAGTAATTATGGCTGCAAACCCTGTTTTAGGTTGTTAAATATGCTTAATATGTTTTTGATGTAATACACTGCTCTTTAAAAAAGATTGGATGCTTTGGTTAAGCCTAATTTGATTGGTTAGTAATGTGTTTGTCACAGAGCTGATGCAGACAGAATTTCACCACATCCAGACTCTCTCTGTTATGGCTGATGTTTTGAGACCGGGATTGTTGGAGGAAGTGCAGCTGGAGCAGGACATGGTCTCTAAGATTTTCCCCAAGCTGGATGAGCTCTTAGCTTTGCATAGAAGCTTTCTTGTAGACATGGAGACCAGACAGCGGGCATCTATTCAGCCAGGAATGTGCAAGAACTACATCATAAGACAAATTGGTGATATTTTGTGTCAGCAGGCAAGTGAGAACCCAAACATTTGAAGATTTGAAATTGATTCATTTACATTGTGACTGAATAAGTTTCACTGTTACCTTAGGTTGATTCAGCAATTGTGTATGTAGTTTGCAGGCCGAAATGCTTCTCAGATGATAGAGCTGTACGGTGATTTCTGCAGTCGGCATCCAGAAGCATTAAAAATTTATAAGCAACTACTACAGAGCAACAGGAAACTACAAATATTTCTCAGAGTAAGTAGATTAAAGCATACAAACGCATACAGAACAGTTTGTTTTTTATGCCGATGAACCGTATTTGTTGCCTCTGCAGCAGCAGAGTACCAACTCTGTCATAAAGCGACGTGAAATCCCAGAATTCCTGTTACTTGTCACTCAGAGAATCACAAAGTACCCTGTTCTAATAGAGAGACTCCTTCAACACACTGATGGTAAATCCATTTTTGCAGTTGTCAAATTAAGTGAATAATCAGTGAAATATAAATAAATAAATTTATATATTATCTGAATGATCACTCCTGTGCTGCGCTGTCACTCCTGTAGATGGCAGTGCTGAGCGCTATGATATTGCAGTTGCGCTGGAGGGTCTTCGGGGGGTGATAGAGAAGGTGGAGCGACATGTGGGAGATTACGAGCGTGCAAAGAAACTACAAGATATTATAAACCGCCTAGACAACAAGAGCTGCACCCGCTTGAAGAACGGAGAGATCTTCGGCAAGCAAGACCTGCAGAAAACACACCGAACTCTTACACACTCTTCAGCGCTGACCTGTAGGACCACCTCTGGCAGACTGAAAGGTCCTACTACTTTCTACTTTTTTTTTTTATTAAAGGGATCATTCAACCAAAAATGTAAAATTCTGTCATTAATTACTCACCCTCATGTCGTTTCAAACCTGTAAGGCCTTCGTTCATCTTCAGAACACAAATGAAGATATTTATGATGAAATCCGAGAGCTTTCTCACCCTGTATGGACAGCAATGTACTTACCACATTCAAGTCCCAGAAAGGTAGTAAGGACGTCGTTAAAAAGTTCAGAAAACTCTCGGATTTCATCAAAAATATCTTAATTTGTGTTTCGAAGCTGAACGAAGGTCTTACGGGTTTGGAACGACATGAGGATGAGTAATTAATGACATAATTTACATGTTTGGGTGAGCTGTCCCTTTAATGTATTATTTAATTCCATTCAAAGTGTCTCTTTCTCTCTTTTACAGATGTTCTTGCGCTGCTCCTCACAGATGTTTTGGCTTTCCTTCAGGAGAAAGAGCAGAAGTTTGTCTTTGCTGCACTGGTATAGAAATATATACATTATATTGCGTTTTTCTGTCCCTGAGCAAGTGTTTGTGCACTTAAAGGAGAAGTTCACTTCAAGAATAAAAATTTACAGATAATGTACTCACTCCCTTGTCATCCAAGACTTACTTTCTTCAGTTATATATAGTTATACTTGCTTTCTTCAGTTATATATAGCAGATCGTTTCGCTAGATAAGACCCTTCTTCCTCGGCTGGGACCGTTTAGAGCCTTTTGTAGCTGCATTTAAACTGCATTTCGGAAGTTCAAACTCACAGGCACCATAGAAGTCCACTATAAGGAGAAAACTCTTGAAATGTTTTCCTCAAAAAGCATAATTTCTTTATGACTAAAGAAAGAAAGACATGAACATCTAGGATGACAAGGGTTGAGTACATTATCTGTAAATTCTTGTTCTGGTAGTGAACTTCTCCTTTAAGAAATCAAAGTTTATGTTCAGTTTTAAATATGTTGTGTTATCAGGAGCAGAAGCCATCTGTGATGCCCTTGCGAAGGCTCATTGTGAGGGAAATTGCCAATCAGGACAGAGGATTATTTCTGATCAGTGGTGATTGCTCTGGAGGGCCGGAGATGTATGAGATACACACACAGACTCGTGAGGAGCGCAACACGTGGATGACGCTGCTGAGACAGGCTGCTGATAGGTGCGTTAGACTTATAAAGAGTTTTTATGTTTTAAATTATGTTAATTAAAAAGTTTGTAAGAATCTGTTCTTGAGCAGCAAATCAGCATATTAGAATGATTTCTGAAGGATCATATGACACTGAAGACTGAAGTAATGATGCTGAAAATTCAGCTTTGCCATCACAGGAATAAATTACATTTTTAAATGCAATTACAATAGAAAATTATAGTTTTATTTCACAATATTAGTTTTTACTGTATTTTTGCTCAAATAAATGCAGTACAAGACACTCCTTTTAAAAACATTAATAAATTTTACCCACCCTAAACCTTTAAACAGTCTTCCTGATGATCAGACCAAGAAGAATGAGGGGGAAATCAAAGTTAAGAAGATACAGAAATTACAAGGTACACATCCATCCATCCACCTGTGCATGACTTTATTATTCCTTATTAGGGGTTCAAGCGTGTAGCGCTGAAACCCTATAGTAATTGTTAACATGGTCACGGATCAGTGATCTCCACTTAAAACTGATCGTGCAGACCAAACCGTAAGTCGTAGAGACTTGAAACTTGGAGGCATGGTAGTACTCACACTGCCTACAGTGTCACCAAGGCTCACCCCAATCAGCCCAATGGGGGCGCTACAGTGATCAAAAGTACAAAATCACTCATAACTCCTAAACTGTCAGCCAGAGGCTCAAGTGTCTTATGTCATTGGAATGATACACAGTGAGCCTGGCAAAATTTTCATGTATTTTGCATTTTTTGAAAAAACATACTTTTTTCTCTGGAGAGTGAATATCAGTAATTATCAAAAAAAGTTGAACTTTGACTCACCATCGCAAAGGGGTGCCACAGCGTTTAAAAGGGACAGGGCCACTTTTAGTAAAACTCCTAACATTTGTCCTATCAACATGAAAATCTGTGTGCACGGTCTTGGTCCAAAGTGCCACAAGTGTCTACAGGGACATTTGTGTATCTTAAAACACATGGCCGCCATTGGCCCAATGAAGTTTGAGACAAGGAACGAAACTTGGTGGGCCTGTTCGACTCGCAGCCCCAAAGGTCTGAGAGAAATTTGAAAGAAATCGGCCACTGCGGGCGATATCGCATTTTTTAAGGGCGTTAACGATTGTACATTGCACTGTTTTTCACACATACGATATCCATATCATACGGTAGAACTCCTCATTCTGGACAACTTTGCTTTTAGAACCGCTGCTGTCAATCAAATTGTTTGTGAAATGAAGAAGAAGAAAAAAAATACTTTTGTGAAAAAACACTGCAGTACAGTTATCTGGACTCTCTAGGCCAATAGTTATCCGAAAAATGTTGAAATTTACCCTTTGGGAAGCTATTATGGGGTTTCTTAGAAAAAGGGGCCTGTCCAAATTGACCAAAAATCAAAAAACTTTTAATCATTGATTTAGGTGGGTACAGCCTTGCTAAGTGCTTGAACCTCGGTAATCGCTGCTTGCAGCTATATTGTCTGATTTTCTCTGTATGTCTCTGTCTGTGTGTGTGTGTGTGTGTGTAGAGGCACTGTTCTCCCTGGATCTGCAGGTGTGCTCTGTTATTGAGGAGAAGTTAAAGATCTGTAGAGGAACTGGTAGATGGAGTCTGGCTACCTGTCGTCTTCTCGTTCAACCCCACCCTGAAAACACCCCTCAAGGAGTCACATTACTGTCTGACGCACAGGAAGAGGGTAATAAGCCTGTCTTTCTCTCTGTAGACACACAGTAAGGCTCTGAACTTCACCATAGTCTTTTTTTCCCCAGTGGTGAAGCTGGCTGTCACTTTGTTGACTTGGCTTTTTCCTTGCATATGGTCACCAAGTAACCATGACAGCTTAAGCCAGGAAAGAGCAAACCGTGAGTAATCACATTAGTGTTATATAACAGAACATGATTTCATTATTTTTAAAAGGAACCACATTACAGGAGTATTTTTTACAGTAAATAAATCTGTAAGCATTTACTTACCTGTTTTTTTTAAACGTAAATGATGTTCTTTGAGTCATTCAAAGAAGTTATTTTATTATATTATATTTTTTGTCAGATAATGAACAAAATTTGCAAAGTCGGAGCAGGAGGAGTGCTCTAGTAGGAACAGGGGTGGGGCCTCTCACGGTAGCCCCAGTAAGCCCCGCCCACCAGACTTATTTCAAGGTAAACACATTTGCAAGCAGTTTACTACATATTTGAACTTACTTTTAAAACATAAGCAGATAATGATAATGTCTGTTTACTTCCAGAATAAAAATTTTCGGATAATTTACTCACCCCATGTAATCCAAGATGTTCACGTGTTTCTTTCTTAAGTTGAAAAGAAATTAAGGTTTTTGAGGAAAACATTCCAGGATTTTTCTCCATAAAGTTGACTTCAATGGTGGCTAATGGTTTGAAGGTGCAGATTGCAGTTTCAAAGGACTCTACATGATCCCAGCCAAGGAATAAGAGTCTTATCTAGCAAAAATGAGTCATTTTCTTAAAAATCTTTATAAAAAGCATATGCACGTCGTAACGCATTACATAATCATGTTGGAAAGGTCACGCGTGGTTAGTTCTTTGTATGTGTACTTCAGTTCAAAAAGGTAGAAAAAACTTCAAAATCGTCCAACATCGCAGTTTTACTCTTTTTTGTAAAGGGAGTTTCTTTGCAGATTTGCATTGTAAACACTGGGTCAGTACTTTAGCCTACGTCACGTGTGACCAACATCATTACATAATGCGCAAGGTTGGGCTGGTGCGATACAAGTATTAATGGTAAAAAAGTATATACGTTTTTGTTTTAAGAAAATGACCAAAGGTCGTGTAGAGACCTTTGAAGCTGCACTAAAACTGCAGTTTGGACCTTCAAACCATTGGTCACCATTGACATCTACTATATGGAGAAAAATCCTGGAATGTTTTCCTCAACAACCTTAATTTCTTTTCAGCTGAAGAAAGAAAGACATTTTGGATGACATAAGGGTGAGTAAATTATAATTACATTTTTATTCTGGAAGTGAACTTCTCCTTTAATTGTTTGTAAAACCATTCTAATGCAAATTGCCCCATTCAATTCAATGGAACAATTTATGTAATAATAGATTTATCAACAGTTTTTATAGAGAAAGTTTGTCTGTTTAGTGTATATGATTAATGATGATAATAGTATGCATTTTCTCTACCAATCCAGGTAGCAGAGGGTGTTCACAACTTAATCCACATACTCTACAGTCTGCAGGTGTGAGTCATTGATTACCTTATAATAAATCTAAATGTGACCCTGGACCACAAAACCAGTCTTATGTTGCATGGGTATATTTGTAGCAATAGCCAAAAATACATTGGATGGGTCAAATTTATCAATTTTTCTTTTATGCCAAAAATCATTAGGATATTAAGTAAAGATCATGTTCAATCAATATATTTTGTAAATTTCCCACCATAAATATATCAAAACTTATTTTTTGATTAGTAATATGCATTGCTATGAACTTCATTTGGACAACTTTAAAGGCAATTTTCTCAGTATTTTGATTTTTCTTCACCCTCAGATTCCAGATTTTCAAATAGTTGTATCTCGGCCAAATATTGCCCTTTCCTAACAAATAATACATCAACGCAAAGCTTATTTATTCAGCTTTCAGATGATGTATAAATCTCAATTTCGAGAAATTTACACTTATGACTGGTTTTGTGGTCCAAGGTCACAAATGTTTATATGTTTGTATAATGTATACATATCATACTCTTATTTTAAAGGCTGCTGTAATAATCCAAGACAGCTGCTTTGAAGTTCAAAATCAACTCCTACTGGAGGGAGAAGCTCCACCTACAACTCTTGCAAGTGATTATGATGTCAAAAGGGTGGGTGTGGCAATCTTTCTCACAGCGTGTTTATCTAAAATGTTTCTAGAATCTAGAATGTGATAGAGTTACATGTAGGTGTTATGTAAGACGTTTAAAATGAACTTTATTTGAAGTATGTTCCAGTCTCTTAAAGGAATAATTCACCAAAGTTGAGAATTTTCCTAAAAATGTACTCACCCTTAGGCCAACCAAGATGTAGATCTTTATTGTAGATGTTTCTTCACTGGAACAGATTTGAAAAAAACTTAGCATTACATCACTTGCTCACCATTGGATCTTGCAGTGAATGGGTGATGTCAGACTGAGTCAAAACAGCTGATGAAAACATAATAATCCACAAGTTATCCACACGACAGTCCATCAGTTTATGTCTTGTGAAATGAAAGGCTGTGTTTAAGCAACAAATCCATCATTAAGGTGTTTTAACTTTCAACCATTGCCTATGGCCAAAATACAAATCCATAATTATCCTTCCTCTAGTGAAAATGTTCTTCACCTCTTGTCCTCTCATATCAAAATCCTGACATTTTTTAAAACTATTTTGGACTGTTTTCACTTGTGGATTGCTGTTATGGTTTTATCAGCTGTTTAAAATCTCATTCTGACAGCACCCATTCACTGCAGAGGATCTATCGGTGAGCAAGTGATTTAATGCTACTTTTTACCAAAATGGCTCCAATGAAGAAACAAGCTCATCTACATTTTGGATGGTCTGAGGTTAAGCAAATTATCATTTTGGGTGAACTATTCCTCTAATGTGTATTTACATTTATTGCACTTCCTGTGTCACTTTCTCAGCAGCAGAGTGTGGAGTGTGGCGTGGTCGGCGGGAATGAGACCGTGCAGCAGAAAGAACTGGAGCAGAGAGAAAAAGAGCATGCTGAACTGTCAGACAGACTGGCAAAAGAGAAAGAACAGTTTGAGGAGGAGCTGCGGCTGTTTGAGGAAAAGATGAGGAAGATGAGAGAGGAGGAAAAGAGAGTGAAGGATGAGAGAGAAAAATTAAAGGAAGAGGGGAAGAAGGTGCTCAAAGAGAGGAAGAGTCTGGAGACACAGATAAGACTCATTCAGCAAAATTCAAATAATCGGCAAGGCATCATGCCTTCTATCGTATCACAGGAAAAATGATATGCAATTATAAAAGTTATATAACGTTTTTATGTGTTTAAGTTAAAGAGACATTGCTGTGGTTTACTGGCAGAGTTGGAGACAAGATCAGACCTTCAAGCATATATTTAGCTTTTCAGAGCCTGTTTTTACGAGAGTCTCTAATGATTGGTAATTGGTGAAACTAAAAGTCAAGATCAAGACATTGTTTATTTTGTCTTAGTATCATGATCACGACTCTAACTCTGGTAAACGTCTATCAGAATTGTACCACACTATAAATCTTTATTTAAGGCTTTGGTGGAAATACAGCAAATCCTCAGTCAAAACTCTTAAAATCAAATTATTACTGTGTTATTATTGTGGCTCTAGTATTTGAATAATACTGGAGTGTCATTCTGTTTGTTGACAGTCTTAAAGGTATTCACACATCTGTCACACATTGAGCTTGTGTATTTGCTGAATATTATTTAAATGACTAACAATCTCCAAACCCTTATTTTGCAAACACCACATGGTAACTTTTAGAAAATGCTTTTAGAAAGTGAAGCACCATCTTTGTTTAAATTTCTGTCAGTAGAGTTTTAACTGGTTGCAGGCCTGACAGACTGGGGACGTACGAGTCGGCGCCGCAGCCTGACAACAGCAGAGTCCACACCGGCCGCAGCACGTTTTCCATACTTGTCATCCTCCAGCTGCTGATGAGCGACCTGCAGCTCTGCAATCTCCTTCCCTGAGGTTTCCAGATGTTTCCGGAGCATAGTACTGCCCTGAGAGTACGAGGGAAATGTATGTGTTAACAGTTCACAATAAAGTTAGTGTTTAATTTAGACTATTAGCCTACACTACTATTCTAAAGTTTGGGATCAGCAAGTTTTTTTTTTAAAGAAATGCATATTTTTCTTCAACAAGGATGCATTAAACTGCTGCTTTTTACATTCTAAGCATCAAATAATCCTGAAAAAATGGTTTTCACAAAAATATTAGTCAGCAAATCAGCATTTTAGAATGATTTCTGCATAATGGCTGCTGAAAATTCACCTTTGCATCACAGAAATAAATTGTTTTTAAAATATACTAAAATAGAAAAGCGTTATTTTTACTGTATTTTAAATGCAGGTTTGGTTAACATTAGAGGCAAATTTGAAAAACATAAAACAATCTTACTAACCCCAATTTTTGATCAGTAGTGTAGATTTTGTATGCTTATATTTTAAAAATATGATGTACTCTTTATGCTTTACATGATTGTTTGAATTAAATTATAAACAGTTATACTGTCATAGTGTTTTTAATGTATTTTTACTGCATATGCAAACACTGCTGTTCAAAAGTTTGGAATCATTAAGATTTTTTTATGTTTTCTAAAGAAGTTTTTCTGCTCATCAAGGCTGTGTTTATTTAATTAAAAATACAGAAAAAACAGTAATATTGTGAAATATTATTGCAATTTAAAGTAGTGGTTTACTGTTTAAATATACTGTAAATTAGAATTTATTCCTGTAATGCAACGCTGAATTTTCAGCATCATTACTCCAGTCTTCAGTGTCACAAAAATTATTCTAATATGCTGATTTAATATCAGTGTTGGAAAGTTGTGCTGCTTAATATTTTGTAATACTTTTTTCAGGATTCCTTGATGAATTACACATTTAAAAAAACGCATTTATTTAACACAGAAATCTTTTGTAACAATATACACTACCATTCAAGGTTTGGGGTCAGTACATTTTTTCTTTCTTTCTTTGTACAAAATTAATAATTTAGCATGATTCAGGATGTGTTCAGTTGACAAAAAGTGATAGTATTTTGAATAAATGCAAAGAATCCTGAAAAAAAGTATCACAGGTTCAAAAAAATATAAAGCAGCACAACTGTTTTCAACATTAATAATAAATCAGCATATTAGAATGATTTCTAAAGGATCATGTGACACTGAAGACTGGAGTAATGGCTGATGAAAATTCATCTTTGCATCACAGAAATAAATTATATTTTAAAGTATATTAAAATAAAAAACTGTTAGGTCATAAATGCAACTTTGATGAGCATAAGAGACTTACTAATCCCAAACTTTTGAATGGCAGTGTTTATTTTAAATCAGGTTAGAAACCAAAGATTAGTATTGCCCTTTATGACTAATAGTTTATAAAGGAATGTTGTGAATGTTAGATTACATCCAATGCCCTGACCTGTGTTAGGAGGTCGGATTCTGGCAGCCCAAAACTTGAATGCCGCCCATACAGCTGAGTCATAGGCCTGCTTAATCTCTCACGACAAAAAAGATCAGCACTGCAGACTGGGCCCTGCAGGGAAGGAATTTATCTGCATCAATCAGTGAGTGAAGAAGTAATGAAAAGGATGATAATGTTATGCAGAATGTTGGACTTTTAGTGGCACTTTAAGATTAATTTTAGTGGTAGTGGCTAATTTACTACTTTGGAAGTAAATTAGCATCACAGTCTACAAAAACACCATACCATAGCTCTGCCAAGACTGTAGCCAGCACACTGCATCTGTCTCTGTTTGCGGTAAATGGCCTGTTTTGTGGCAGCTGAGCTCAGTGTCAGATGTTGCTAATGAGGAAGAAGAAAAAGTACACTTAAATATGGTAAATTACTCCAAAAAATTTATTCAGAAGTCACATTTAACTGAAATGCAAAGCAGAAAAAGAATTCCATTCCGCTCTCCACTTTAATCACAAACCTCTAGGTTGATAGTTTCAGTGATTTTCCTCAGCAGGGCCTCGCTGGCTGAGCAGTGCATGTCTGTTTGCTTTCTGATGACATCACTCATGACTTGTGAAATGTTCTCTCTGAGCTGTTGAGATTCACGTAGTACTGTTGATGAAGAATCCAAAGCCTGTTTGCACTCTTAACGACAGACAGAGTGAGATTAGATACCAACAGTTGTTCGCTTGGTTGACAAAGAGACAAAGGAAGGGTGAGAGACTTTAATATAAAAGTGGCCTGGGGTACCTGAAGTGAATGGTCCAGCGGGGTCAGGTTTCAGCGAGAGGGGACAAGGGCATGTTTTCACACCAGCTGAGAGTGAGCCGTGCTGGGGAAGCAGCTCTGTTACCCTGGATCTCTCAAATGCACAATCCAACAACTGCTTACTGCTCTCAGCCAAAACCTCAGTTAAAAAGAATACAGCATGCTCTTTTTTCACTATTTAAGATAAGACTATTATATTAGATGGTATCTTATAAATGAAAAATGTGTTTATAGGCATTAGACATACAGTGTCTTGCGAAAGTATTCACACCCCTTTATTTTTTTCACGTTTTGTTGCAGCCTTATATTGAACTGCATTAAATATTTTTTTTCCCACATCAATCTACACTCCATAGACCATAATAACAAAGCAAAAAACACATTTGTGACAACTTTGCAAATTTATTCAAATTAAAAAACTGAAATAAGTACATTTCATAAGTATTCAAACCCTTAACACGACTTCGTTGAAGCACCTTTGCAGCCTCAAGTCTTTATAGGTATGATGCGACAAGCTTTGCACATTTGCATTTGGCAATTATCTGTCATTCTTCTCCTCACTTCTTGACCTCTCAGGCTGTTTCAGCTTGGATGGGGGCTGGCAGACATTTTCAGATTTCTTCAGAAATATTTGATTGGGTTCAAGCCCAGGCTGTAAGCCTCTATTGCTGTGTGCTTTGGGTCATTGTCCTGTTGGAAGGTGAACCTTCTGCTCAGACTGAGGTTCTGAATGCTTTGGACTAGGTCTTCATCTCTATATTTTAAAGTGTGGAGCTTTCCTTCTACTCTGATGAGTCCCTCAGTCCCCACTGCTGAAAAAAAGCCCCACAGCTTGAAACTGTTACCACAACACTTTATTGTGGGATGCCACTGTGCAAGTGATGAGCAGTGCCTGGTTTCTTCCATACATGATGATTGGAATTGAGGTTCATCAGACCAGAGAATCTTGTTTCTCACAGTTTGAGTGTCCTTCAGGTGCCTTGTTGCAAATTCCAGATGTGTTTTCATGTGTCTTCACTGAGGTCAGGATTGAGTCTTGCCATGCCGTCATAAGAACTGGATTAATGAAGTGTTGCAATGATGTTTGTCTTTCTGTAAGTTTCTCCCAACTGCATATATGATCATGGAGCTCAACTAGAGTGACCATAAGCTTCTTGGTCACTTTGGTCTAACCAAGGCCCTTCTCCATCAATTGCTCAGTTTGGCCAGGAGGCCAGCTCTAGGAAGTGTCCTAGTTGCTCCGAACTACTTCCATTATGGATAATGGAGGCTACATGCTTCTGTGAACCTTCAATGCAGCAGATTTTTTTCTGAACTCCTCCCCAGATCTGTGACTTGACGCAATCCTGTCTCTGAGCTCTACAGGCGGTTCTTTTGACCTCAGGGTTTGGTTTTTGCTCTAATATGCATTTTCAGCTGTTAGACCTTTTATTGAGAGGTGTGTGCCTTTCCAAATCTTACTCATTCACAGGTTAACTCCACTTTAATTGTAGTAACATCTACAAGCGACATGAATGCTACTTAGCTCAATTTCAAGTGTCCCAAAAAAGGGTATGAATACTTATGCAATGGAATTATTTCAGTGTTTTATTTCTAATAAATTTGCTAAGTTTAACAAATCTGTTTTTTGCTTTGCCATTATGGTGTGTTGAGAGTAGATTGGTGTGGAAAAAAGATATTTAAAACGGTTTAACATAAGGCTGCAACATAACAAAACATGAAAACAATGAAGGGGTATGAATACTTTCGCAAAGATCCGTATGTACATATTAAACATCAAACAAGGCCTATTTTCCACCTGTTGTTGAGTTAAAGTCTTTGTCAACATGTTCTCCAGTTCTTGTTTTAGCACATTCAGGCCTCTTCGTTCATTGAGTAGAAGATCATCGGCTCCATCCCGTATCTTAAAAAAATATATAGTGGAAGCTATGATTCAAAACAAGCATGTTTAATATATTTTGTAAGTCCACAATCTCTTTATTTAACTTTTTATGGGGTCATTTTAAATTCCTGATACCCTGTTATTATATATACTGTAGCTACTCACTGTCTCTGTGGTGGCCGGTCGAAATGTCCTGCCATCTGCACTTTGCTGATTGACCAGTAATGCTTTCCTCAGACTGCGAAGCAATTTTTCCAGCCGTTCCCTCTGATGCTCCACCCTGGTGCCCTCCTGTGTGACCCTGCCTGCTTGTCTGCGCAAGTGACCCTCCACCTCTCTCACACCCCGCATATATTCACCCGCCATACCGGCGCTGGCCACTGCACTCTGATCACGCAGGGCCGGTGGAGGGAACGGCCCGCAAATGATTGCAGAAGTGAGCTAATAAAGAAAAACAATGTTTTATCATAATGTTGGAATATGGAATATACTTTATTGAACATTTACAGTAAAAACAACTTGAAGCCTAATTCTAGCCTTATCATATACTAATTTATAAATAATTTTTTTGAAATTAGATACATTATGCTCACCAAGACTGCATATACACTACCAGTCAAAAGTTTTTGAATAGTAAGATTTTTAAGGGTTTTTTTTTCTATAGAAGTCTCTTCTGCTTACCAAGCCTGTATTTATTTTATTGAAAGTACAGCAAAAACAATATTTTTACTATTTAAAATATATTTTAAAATGTAATTTATTTCTGTGATTTCAAAGCTGATTTTTTTAGCAGCTTGTAAAAACGTTTGACTGGTAGTGTATTTGATCAAAAATACAGTAAAAACATTAATATTCTAAAATATTATTACAATTTAAAACAACCGTTTTCTGTTTTAATATATTTTATAATGTAAGCCTACGGGTTAACCGAAATTACTTTCTCACTGGTCAACACCAAATAAAATATTAAGTGTAGAGGCTAATGGTAGATATATTTTAATTTTGTGTAAATTACATCGTACAAATTATATTCTAATGCTTTTGCTTTCTCTCAGAAAATATGTGCCTTCCTCCATGAAATTTTGCATTTGCTTGCAAAGCTTGCATTTCTTAGGCGAATGTGAAGGTTTTGCGAACAAAGGAAAACATTTTAAAAGCAAATACAAACGTGGAAAGAACGCAGTAGCATTGGAATATTAATTTTACAACCATGGCCAATATCCACCATATTCTTTAATGTGGAAGTAAGCCTATGTGTGAGACTTCTGGTTTGTTAGCCGCTATAGGGAAATAATGAGAAGAATAACAATGTGCAGTAAACCGTAAAACTGTTTACACTACAAATAAAATAATATGGTAAGACACACCAATTTACCATATCAAGCAGCAAAACAAGCTGTTTTGTACAGATAAAAATAGCTGGACGTGGACAAGACCAAAAGCCAGACCCATAAAATTAACAAATGTCCGCACCCGCTCTTATAGGGCTCTGTATTTTTGAAAACAGTCAATTTGCATTTAGAAATTCAGAGTGCCTCAAAATTGTATTTACAAATCATTTTATTAAGAAATGTAAAATGTAAAACATTCATAATAAAAAAGCGCTCTTAGACAATAAAAATGACGATCTGCGGTAGTGGTGCGCACTAAGTCATGACGATGCAGCACTGCGTTGACCAATCAGAAACCAGGACCGGAATTCTGCGTTTTCTAATGACCAATAGGCACTTTGCTGCTTGATTTGTTAATAAATCATACACCGTGGTAATTTCTGAGGTACTTTACCATACTTCCAGTTGATTTAGGTCGGAATTCGTCTTTCTTTTCCGAGTCACTCTCATTGTGCTCCTTTTCGACGCTGCTGTTCACACTGTAAGCTGTTAACTGAGGCAGTCTGTAGTTAAAAGTCCCAACGCTGTGGCTGCGGTAGCGTGTCGATGAGTGCAGTTGATCTACGTGAGTTTGGCGCAGAAGATCTTCGGCGCGAAGAATCGAGCGGACGGTCGCATCCCTCCAACCTTTAGGTCCCACAACCACACCCGGGGGAGCGGACTGGACTGACCGCTTCATGATCATGGTACTTAATTACTTTACTTCGCCATCAGTGGAACTATCCGAATAACTCCAAAGTGTTTGGGTTTAAAAGTGTTGGTTGTCTCCAACGCAACAGTTCCTCAAGTGACCGGGGACGCGCACAGAGCTCTGATTGGGTAATGTGAGACACACTAATGAATGTGTGTCAATGGAGGCAGTTCATTCAGCTCCATTCACACTGCAACTCAATCAGTGGAGATCATGTTACATGATGAGAAAGGATCGGGTGTGCTGTGATGTGTAACAGAGACATCCTAAATTAGTCCGGCAGACTATATAAATTATTAAAAAGAAATAAGATTTGATTTAGTGAATGAAGGCATGACAAAAATAAATGCTTTGCATTCATCTCAGATAATTACAGTGAATTTATGAGAAAGTATAATATTTTACATGTCAATAAATTACCTCATACTTATTTATAAAATATACAAATATTTTGATCAGTGTAGTATGACATATTAAGTTGTGTATGTATATATATACACTTCCAGTCAAAAGATTTTTGAACAGTAAGATTTTTTAATACTTTTGAAAAAATCCTGTTTTGCTCACCAAGCCTGCATTTATTTGATCCAAAATACAGCAAAATCAGTAATACTGTTAAATATTTGTACTATTTAAAATAACTGCTTTCTATTTGAATATATTTTAAAATGTAGTTTATTCCTGTGATCAAAGCTAAATTTTCAGCATTATTACTCCAGTCTTTAGTGACACATAATCCTTATTATTATTATTATCAATATTTAAAACAGCTGAGTACATTTTTCAGGATTCTTTGATGAATAGAAAGACCCAAAGATTAGCATTTATCTGAAATAAAAAGCTTTTGTAACATTATACACTATACCATTATTCTAAACTATAGAAATTAATACTTTTATTTAGCAAGGATTCTTTAAATTGATCAAAAGTGATGATAAAGACATTTATAATGTTCACAGACTTTTCTATTTTAGATAAATGCTGTTTCCTGAACTTTCTATTCATTAAAGAAACCTGAAAAAAATCTACTCAGTTGTTTTCATAATAGTAATAAGTGTTTTTGAGCTGCAAATCAGAATATTAGAATGATGGCTGAAGGTTCATGTGATTGGAGTGATGCAAAAATTCAGCTTTGAAATCAAAGGAATAAATTATATTTTTAAAATATATTAAAATAAAATCAGTTCTTTTAAATAGTAAAAATATTTTTAAAATGTTACTGTTTTTGTTGTACTTTGATTTAAATTAATGCAGGCTTGGGGAGCAGATACTTCTTAAAAAAAAAAAAAATCTTACTGTTCAAAAACTTTTTACTAGTGGTGTGTGTGTGTGTGCACCTGGTATTCATCACGTTATGGGAACCAAATGTCCCCACAAGGATAGTAATACCAGTAAATTTTGACCTTGTGGGGACATTTGTGAGGTCCCCATGAGGAAACAGGCTTATAAATCATTCAGAATGAGTTTTTTTGAGAAAGTAAAAGTGTGCACAGTCTCCTGTGAGGGCTAGGTTTAGGTGTAGGGTAGGTGTTGGGTGATAGAAAATACGGTTTGTACAGTATAAAAACCATTACGCCTATGGAATGTCCCCATAAAACATGTAAACCCAACATTGTGTGTGTGTGTGTGTGTGTGTGTATGTATATATTTTGACAACAGATATTTGCATGACTTTTTCAGGCCTAAAACAACAAAAAATTCTAGCATCAGACATAATGATCACACAAAAGTAAGTCATTTGGAAATTTGAGGCTTTATTGACAATTATACCCCCCGAGTTCTCAAGAAAGAACCTTTAATATTTCAGACATAAAAGAAAACCTCCAACAAAACCTTTAGAAAACCCACACAAACTTGAGGCTTCATTTTAAATGTGATTTATGAGGTATGCACCAAGTTGTGGGGATTCCAGCGTACCCAAATAAAATAAGCCGATTAAAACGTACTTTGCAGAGAGTCTGTAAATCCTTCTATTGTGCAAAAGCTTTCTCTACACAACGAATATAGCAAATCCCAGATGGCACTATAATGGCATTTCCAAAACAAATTCAACATGAGAAAACATTTATAAATACAGAACAAATATAAGATCACATGAAAAAGAACATTGGGGAAAGACAAATCAAACAATAACAGAAAAGCAGCATTCATCTTATCCAGTCATAATTAATAAAACAATTTAGACAATTAATAATAACAATAATATTATTAATAATGGCAGTAGGGATTGTGGGAACACGGATAAATAATTATTAATAAGCAAAGCATGTGCTGAAAAGGCACGTGCGAGTAACTATGTAAATCTTGAAACCACAATCTGGAAATGTGGAAAGTAATCAGAACATTTTATGGCGGTGCTCAATCTAAATTACTAAAGCATCCTGTATTGGTCCAGTCATAAATTCATATAAACTAAAACAAGATTTCATAATATACACTCAACTTGAAATCTGGCAGAACAAACGAATGACACTACTGACAACTTACTATATATTGGCCTGTCTTTATTTCCTTTTGGTTTTAGAGAATTTAACCATTCTTTAAATTAGAGAATTTAAAGAATTCAACAGAATTGATGTTATCAGAAGCTGAACCAGCGTTTTAGATCCTCTGTTAGTTTAATGTAGCAAAGACATCTGAGAGAATTTAGATTGCACTGAATAAATGTAGTGCCACTAACAATATTGAGCAGTTCAGTTCAGTGTATACACAACATCATTAAACTCACAGTATGTATTTAATCACACACTCACAGTGTATGTTTGAGTGCTGTCTTGGGTCCAAGTCTGCTAGAGATGTTTTGCTGTAGCTCTGTTAACACCCCGTCCCGCTCCTCTAACTCCAGAAGAACTTGCTATGAATGTCAAACAAGAAGATATCCCATGAGTAATTTGTGATCACGGACCAGCAGTTTCAAACATAAAAACTCTCCTACAGTAGAAACAAGTTATTTACCTCTATGAGTTTATCCCTCTTCTGAAGATTGTCTCTTAGTTTTCCTTCCTCAAATGCTCTCTCCTTATTTTCCTTCTTCCACCCTAGCTCAGCCTCCTTTTTCTCCTTGGTTTTCTCTCTCAGCTCCTTGAGTGTGTCTTTGAGTTGCCCTGATAGTGCAGTAATGGCTTGTTTGTGATTTTCCCTTTGGTCCTAAAAAAAAAAAAAACAGAGGCATGTTGAAGAAAACTTACAAACCAGATTTTAAAAGTACACTGGTTTGGATAGTTTGCTCTCTGAAGTCAGTAATGTTCATAAAATTGACTGGTAGTGATGCACCAAAGTTCTGGTGCACAACTCCTCCATTGCACAAAAAAAAAAAAAAAAGTTTGAATACTTTATGAACACATCTGGCATTTCAATCACAGGTTTTGACATTATTGTTGTGTCACATTAGAAGTGCAAAAGACCATTTGAAATCCAATTTGAGCAGCCAGAGGTTCCACACTGAGACACATCTGTAGAAATCTGATTGGAACTGCATTTCAAACCACCTCTAAATGTAGTTTGAATCAGATTTGAGAAAAAAAAAAAATGTTGTCCAGCTGTCCAGACTTTGAAAAACCCATCTGGATATACAAAAAAAATCTGATTTTTGCTGCCAGTCTGAATGTAGCCTTAGTTTATGCTGTTTGCAGTTGTTGAGTAAATATTTGTAGTGTGCAACCATCCAATAATTGCAGTAAGTTTGTGCTTTCTGTTACTTTTGATATGAAGCAAAGTCTGAGCTGTCCAATTCTGTCATTTTTGTAATAAAATTCAAACAATAAATGTTATTTCTTTACTAAATTAACTTCAAAAATGTAAAAAGTTTCAGGATTTTTCTCCATATAATGGAGCCTGTGCTACACAAGCTTTTGTGCTTAAAAAGTATACAAATTTTTATTTTTAGAAAAAAATGACAGATTGTTTCACTAGATAAGACCCTTCTTCCTCGGCTGGGATCGTTTAGAGCCCTTTGAAGCTGCATTTAAACTGCATTTTGGAAG